>OMLM01014278.1:0-18965 GCA_900302695.1 Helostoma temminkii | reverse complement strand
AAAGATTATCGTTCAGTGTTTAAAGCACAGCCAAAATGTAAATAAAAAAAGAAAATAGAAGGCGCCATAACTGTTGTTATTAAGGTAATATTGACAGAAAACTAAATCTAAGAATACATGCAAGAAAGCAGCTTCATCTGTGTGTTTCTCTGTCTAATGCAACATTAGTACTAATGGTACCAATAACTTTCATGCTTAACTGGGAGGACACATACTTGTTTAAATATTATTATTATTATTATTATTATTATTAGTAGTAGTAGTAGTAGTATTAGTATTAGTATTATTATTATTATTGTATGTATATAAACATATAATTAAAGACACTTCTCTTTTTCATGTAACTTTGTTAAAAATTATTTCTTTATCATTTTTGAGCTAACAGAAGTAAAAAAAAACATGTTTATATAATTTCTACTATTTTCTAATGTAAACAGTTTCCAAAAATAACAGAACAATGTGCATTAGAAATGTTTATTTTCTAGAAGATTTACTACATGATGAGCTTTACCATACTATATAATGGTCTTTGAAAAAAAGAATGTAATTTCATAGATGTATAAAATGCATTTTGTCCAGAATACTATAAGCATAACTTAAAAATACAATCCCAATTACAAAAAAGTTTGAACACTGTGTAAAATCTACACAGTAACAGAATCCAATGATTTGCATCTCATAAACACGCATTTTATTCACTGTACAACAAAGGAAAACATTAAATATTTAAGCTGAGAAAATAGCATAGGAATGTTGATATTGATGGCAGCAACACTTCAACATGTTGTAGTTGGACAACAGTAAAAGCACTGACCCTGTGGTTCTTGGAAGAATCGGCACAGCTTCTCCAGTTGTGATGAAAGAATAATGTTTTCATGAGTGAGTTCCCATTTAGTTTGTTCTCCTGCTCATACACAAGGAGACACACACACTTTCATGTGACACAATAGAAAGTAATGTAATGTTTTACACCATTTCACTGATCTACAGATGGGTGTAATGACCAAGGACGACATCAATGCTCCAGGAATGACTACTAGCAACTACACATAGTTGTACAAATAATATAAGGATCAACATTTCAAAAATGAATATACACAGCATCACAACTTCATTACTAAAACACAGCAACAGAACTCAGTGTATTAAAACCATTACTCTCTCAGGTGACAGCCAGCAGAGGGTGATGTCTCCCTGTCTATACACCACTTCCTAACAAGTATCAACACATAACGAGATACTAGTCATTCCACTCCACCTCAGCAATGTCAGCAATGTTATTGCCAAGAACTTTCATACCATTTCATATTCTTCATCTGTGTACTGCACAACAAAATCTACAAATAAAACTTTGAATTCCACTCAATATCTGTTCTGATGTTTTGCATAAGTGATATGTTATATGTATAAATATACACAGTATAAATATGAACATAGAGCTTTTCATTCCTCAGTACAGATAGGTACAACATACAGTAAACTACAATATAAAGTGCCATATTCAATTTTGTTTTGTAGCAGATTTGAATATGAAATTATCTTAATCTTATCGTTACACTTTTAAACACATGCACATAAGTACTTGCAGTTGCAATTAAAATTATTCAACCTCCACTGCCAATTATGTTAACTGGCAAAATTTACTTTGCAAAATAATTGTTGCTTGCAAAGAGCAAATCAAACAAGAACAATTGCTCAACTGAGCAACTCAAACTGCTCAACTCAACTAATGTGACAAGTGGTTCCTCTAAATTCAACACAAAGTGTAACTTTTAATGACATCTGCAGTCTCAACATTATTATTTTCAAAATGACAACTGTACTGACTGTCCTGGTAGGACATCCTTTTACTGTTATTACCTGCTGCTTAGTGCAACAGTGCCTGTGTCACTACGTCTTGCTGCAGATCTTTTGCAGTCACTTGAGCCTGTCTCCACCTGCCTCCTCAGAAATCTGGTTGCAGTCCTTGATGGCTTCTTTTTTCTGCCAGGAAGTAGGAAGCTGCTGCTCTTTTAACTTTAAACTTGAGAACTGTGCGTCCAATGGTGCCTCGAGGAACATTCAGTGCATTCGCCATCTTTTTGTTTCTCTTTCCTTGTTTGTGACATGTGATCTCTCTCTTAATTGTTATTTTGACTTAGCAAACATGCAGTCAAACACGACACTCAACAATGCCCTAGCCAGTTCAGCTACTTGATATGGTCCATCTCAAACACACGTGGTGCAACTAATCACGCATATTTCAAGAATCACCACTAGGGTTCTATTGAATAAATGCTCCAATACAGTATGAAATTATAAGGACAGATGACCTTTAAGGGTGTTTAGGTTGGAGGACTCATTAAAACTGGTGCTCAGTATAGTGTTATACTACGGCTGTGTTAGTCAAAATAATCATGAAAACAATGTGTAATCAGATGGAATTTTTAGTTTGCTTTGCTTGTATAGGAGCATATTTATGTGTACACAAAGAGCAGTAATACATTATGATTTCTCCTGTTATGTGCCACCTTACATAAATTAATTGGTGACAATTTTGGTGACAGTGAATTTAAAGTGCAGTGACCTGCATATAAAACCACAGAAATACAAAGGAAACTGAAAACAGTGTTTCATTTATTTAACAGTTTCTTCCTGGCTAAAAATAGATTTGATTCTAAATGCCTCATTTATAGAATGAAAAATTTACCTCTGGCATGTTTTGTGATACACAAGGAATGAAACATGAAACAAGGACAAGATTGCTCCAATGAACTGACAGACAACCCATCTATATAAAGCATAACACACACTCTCCATCTGTGAGAGAGGCGATGTCTACGCTACGTCTGAGTTAATGTATCCTACCATTTCTCGGTTTCACTGACCTAGAAATATCTTCCTGACTCACTGAACTCAAAAGTGAAGCGTAGTCTTTATCTGGCAGATTGTTGTTCATTCTGGGGAATGTGGGGTAAGTGTATCTACTCAACTGTATGCATTCATATTTTAAAAAGGAAACTATCTATAGTGAAAATGCTGGCGAAGAGGCCCAGAAAATGATGCACAGTGTGCTGAAAAAGAGGAGCCAGGAGAGGTTTTCATATGGCCACATGGTGATAACTGTGAACGTCCAATGCAGGTTTGCTGTAAGAAATAACTACTTATGTTAGGGTCAGAAGTATGTGACAGAGTATTCATGATTTTACCTTAACACACCACCATAATGGATTTGACATAAAACAATCAACATGTGATTGAAAACACATAATCTTTGGGCCCTTAGTTGACATAGCATTAAAAACAGGCGTGATTCTATCATAGGCATCATTGCATGGGCTCAGGAAAACTTTCAAAAATTGCTGTCTGTGAACACAGTCCACTGTGCCACCTGAAAATGCAAGTTAAAGCTCTATCATGCAATGAAGAAGCCATATATGAACATGATCCAGAAACACTACTGTCTTCTCTGGGTAAAAGCTGATTTGAAATGGTCTGTGGCAAAGTGGAAAACTGTGGATGCCGCTGCCTCCAGACAACAGAGGAGCATGACCTTCAGTCTTGTTATCAGCACTTAATCCAAGAGTCTGCATTTCTGATGGTATAGGAGTGAATTAGTGCCTATGAAATGGGCAACTTGCACATCTGGAAAGACACCATCAATGCTGAAAGATATATCCACGTTTTAGAGCAGCATAGGTTTCCATCAACAACATTTTTCAGGAGAGGCCTTGTATATTCAGCAGGCAATGCTAAACAACACTGCATCTATGACAACGGCACAACATTATGGCGTTGTAATAGAACATAAAAGACCCAGAACAGTTCAGCAGTGAGAGTCCTACATCCGGCCATAACAGAGCAACATTCCTCTCCCAAAATTCCAGAAACTGGTCTCCTCAGTTCCCAGACATTTACAGTTGTTAAACTAAAAGGGGATGCTACAACACGGTAAATGTGGCCCTGTCACAACTTTTTTTGTTACTGAGATCAACTTCCAAATTGATCCAAATTTATTCATTTTCTCAGTTTAAATATTTGATGTTTTCTGTCTTCTATTGTGAATAAAATGTGGGTTTATGACATTTGCAAATACTTGCATTCAGTTTTATGTAGATTTACATAGCGTACCGGCTTTTTTAACTCTGTAAAGCCCAGCCCAACAAATAGCCAAAACATCCTTTTTTTTCCTTTTTTTTAAAATTAAAATTAATTTTTAAAATTATTTCTACATGTGAGATTTTTTGTTTATTATATTTGATACAAATAAAGTTTATAGTAATTTAGTGATCAAAACATTTTTGTGTATCCAATATGATACAAATGGCATTACAGGGTTAAGCTTTTTTTCCCTGCTAACACACAATTGCATGGTAGATTGTGTCTAAAGAGATGACATGTGCAGCATTGGATCCATGTTTGAGAACTCCTAACCCAAATCAAATCTTAACGTTTTTGTACCCAGTACTTTCCATTTTGAATTCAGATTTTGGATTTTATTTGGAACCACATTTTAGTTCCAACAGGTTTCCAGTTAGGTCTTAAACAGCCATCAGTCTGATAATCTAGCAATGTTCACTTCAAATGGCATATTTCTTTCATTCATTCTTTAATTGTCAGAGAATTTGCATTTCTATGTCGATGTAATTTGTAGCCGTCATATCCCAGACAACAGTGACCTGCAGGGAAGATGTGATTAAGGACCTTTACACAATGCAAAAAGATTGATACATGGCCTTGTGCTTTGTTAAGGTCCATACTGCAGATCACAAAACCCTATGGGCAGCAGTCTTGGCAAAGTCACCAGGAAATGTGCCAGTTTGGAGCTAAACCAGTGCAATACATCAGACTGACAAAGCACAGTTACTGTCCCTTCCTCTGAACACAAGGTGACTAAGGTTTTATAGACCCGATACATCGGCAGGGAACACATATGAAACCATAAATTTACTTGCCTACAACATGATCATTTCTAGGAAAACAATTCTCCTATTGCACAGCAGAATTAATCAGATTTAAGTGCACAACTATCCCTTCTTTTTTAAAGATGGTATACAGCTGACCTGGGCATCAAAGTGGCTTATTGTCCAAAACACTCTCAGTACTGGAGCTCTTTAATAGGGACAAAGTAAATACCTGATTAAAATCAACTCTTAGTGTGGGCATATACTCAGACTACAATTTAACACTGTGTTGCAGTGCCTAGAATAAATACATAAGGATGTTGCTTTGACCAACATATAATTACCAAACATGCTTATGGTAGCAAATCTAAATAATTGGTTTAAAATGTAAAATATCTGCATGTAGGCATAACAAAATTACATTAATGCTTAATAATATAAAATCTATTTTATGGTTGGAGTGTGCAGGCGATACAGTGCCTTTTTCACCCATATCTAATTCCTGCTCCATTTCTCCCCGAAGCTCATCCAGTCGTAAATATTTCTCCCTCTTCATCCTCAGGCAAGGTGACATAGAAAGCACCATAGCAAGCTTTAATGTGTACCCAGCCACAGCTTGTCAGCTTTGAACTATACTTGTCAGACCATCTTTTCCATGCCCATCAGCCAGCATTAGGGAACTCATCCTAAAGTGATTCCACACACCAAAGATCTACAGAGAAGGGCATAGACAGCAAAGCAGGGACTGACAGCAGACTTGAAAAATGCTTGGGGGATGTGAAAAGGGGCTGGAGAGGGGCAATAGATAAAATGGGATAGATATGACAGTGATGTCTTGTTTAGCTGCAGGCCAGAGCTCACAACATAGATTTCCTCATGTGTCTTTGCAACTGACAAAATTGAGGATGATATGTGTCTGTCTCCTAATTCAGCTGCTCAAAATACAAGTAGTGAATCTGCTTTGGTTTGAGACTTGAGACTAAAAAGGAGTCAAGTTTAATGCTGGCACAAACTAATGTAATGTGACAAGGTACACTGACCTGTTATCTGCACACAGTGTGCACAGACTCTGAATTTAGTATCTATGCACTAAAAACCAATATGAATTTGTTGTAAATTTATAGAAAAATGCTGACTCTTGTGCTTCAGAATCTCAGAGCTGTCAATGCCCATGGTTATCTTACTTTATAGCCCCTCATATTGCCTGCATGAATGGTAATATATGCTGACTGTCCATGAAACATCATTGAAAAGGGGATTGTCTAAAACATCAACAGTGAGAGCTAAAAGGTTTGGCTCCTGCAATGCTGCTGTCCCTACATGTTAGAAATAAGCTATTTTGGCAGCAGTGACTTTGTTCCACCGTTCGAACTGTTGTAATAATCCACACTTGGCTTGGTTATACCAGCTTTAGTTAATATGGTTCTACAGATATTTGTCAATCAGTAAACCTCTTTTGCAAAGCAGTTTAAATGGATTCGTGTCTGGAGATGGAATGAGATGGTATTTATTGCAAGACACCCACCTCTACCAACAATGAGTGATGCATCATTTGAACAGTTTAAAGTGAACGGAAACATTGTTTTATAATGATCAGCTTGCATGATATGCAGTTATTACACTTTTCTGGAATTTAGTCATACTTATTTATTGACTGCTGGATAATTGACATAGTGCTCACTAATCTATTATGATAATTACATCAATAGCACATGGTAATTTAATAATTCCAGTCTTTTGCGCAATCACTGAGCTTGTGTATGTAGGTCACATGTTATAATCAGGAGCTGGAGATGCACATGCATGCAAAGTGATTAACATACTCTGTTTGGCAGGATTGACATTTATCAGAGCAATGGCTGCACCCCAGATGTTACATAAGTCACTGATGACATGGAAGTTGTCCGTGTGCCACTGATACCACTTTATCTGTCCAGGCTAAGCATGCATGGACAATGTGGACATAAACTGAGAATATATATTGATTGCTACACTGTTTTCTGTTGCATATGTTTTTATATTTGACTTTACCACTAAACTATAACTGGCACAAATGTCAAATGTGCATACAATCCTACATAAGTTACTGTTGATAAAAAGAACAATACACCAGGATACACACTGTTGCATTGGACCTAAAGCACCAAACACATCAGATCTTAAAATTTACTATTCTCCTCACAGCCTGTCAGAGACATGTAAGTTCTGCAGGGTTAAGAAGCAATTAAGAAGGAAACTGATTAGTCTGATTAAAGAAAGACAGACAGAGGCAGAGAGAAAATCATGTCAGAGTAGGAGAGATAGCAGAAAGAAAATCTTCTGACAATGTTTTACACACATATGCACTAGTGACAGATTTTCTTTGACCGAGTCTTTGGGCCGGGACCATTGCTGCCTTTCGAGATAACCCACCCTGCTATCTCTTGGAGATTTCACTTTCGTATAAGTCCATAAAAGCTGTCACATGTTTTTTGAAGTCAGCAAAAAGTGTGCCTTACATTTGCTTTACATTTTATTCTGTATTTGTAGTTCATACAGTTCGTTCTTTCCTTCTGTAACAGCCAGATTTTAAGCTTTGTGCAAAGCTTTCCGAATACCATACATGTGTAGGTTTCAAATGTGTTATATGAACAAAAATACCTAGGGAACAATACAAAATATAAATTGATTTTCATACCTGCCGCATTTCTCAGTTTTGCAATGCTATTTAGCTAACGGTATACAACTTGGTTTGGTGACAGGTCGTTTATTCTGGCGGCATACAGGTATTGTTCAGAGAAAATGTACACTAGACATTTTCAACTGCACACATGGGTGAGGGAACATGTTTTTAATAGACAGCATCAGCAAGAAAAGCGTTTGAGCTGAATGTGTGTGCGTGTGCACACGGAAGTGATATTCCAGCCATATTTATCACTCTCATACATAGATGCTATAATAAGATGTGCTGCAACCGCTGAAACGCCAACTTCAAAGTGACAACTGAATTAGTGTGGCCTCACAGGTGGCATTGTGAAAACTGTGCTGTGCAAATAGAATTGAAAGAAATTAAATGTTTAGTATTTATTAAGTGTTATGTTCTATGAAGTAGCTTAGAATCACAAATTTAATACTCCAGAAATAAAATCAAGTAATGAGTAATCATAGGTGTTAGGTTACTGATAATCATTTTGCTGACCTTAATGTCACGTTGCCAAATAGCAAACTTTGAGTGAGCAACTACTTTATGTTCTGTATGAATCAATATTTCTTCTATTTAATCTATCATGCATACATAATCGGACATCCATTGCATTTTTCGCTAAGTTAGTCATTGACACAACAAATCAGGTTTAAAATAGTTTTTTTTTTTCCCCCAATTGGGAAAAAAGTTTTATTTACTAACTGCATTACTCTCTTTAGTTGTCAGTCACTGGTAAATAATAAGTACACCACATTCAATGGGTTGAGCATTTTGATATTGCAGTTTATGCTTAAATAATAATGGATAATGGATAATAATAATGGAGTTTATGCTTAAATAAGTCCTCTGGACTTAAAGACCACACCCTGATGCAGACAGCCAAGCCAATTTTATCTCTCTTCATACGAGGATATGTCCCATCACTCCAGCCCTTCACTTTCATTTGATCCTAATGAGAAAGACAAGGCATTGGGTAACTCTACCTAAAAATAAAAACACCTGCTAGCACAATTTTAAAGTAACACCAATGTTTCTTCACATGTAATCAGATGAAACGTATATTTTTAATGATTACACATGATTTTTATTACATACGAAGTACTTGGATAATTTGGCCCAGAACATTATTTTTGATTAGCTCTTTCATCTGACTAAAACAAATGCTGTTGTTATGTTATATTTATAGCTGCTGTTAAAAGTGTTCAGCTTGGATGCCAGAATATCCCTCGGGCAGTGCATGTAACATACTTTGAACTATGCACTGCTCACTGAGGCGTGAGCAATATGTACAGTGGGGCAGATGCAAATCAGTCTAAACAAGCCCCACATGTATTCAACAGGGATGCAGGAACACAAAAGCAAACAAAAGCATGATGAGCAAGGTAAAGGCATGAAGATAGTAAAAAAAAATTATCGAAATCTGTATTGGCTCCAACTTCTCAGGAGACTAAGGTTATTTGGAGCCAATATACACACTTCAATCCTATTTTTCCAATCAATAATACACAGTGTTAGTTTATGCATGGTACAGTTTTCTTTATGTTGCACTTGCAGGTTCACGGACTGTTACATATATGCTTATATATAGTTATCTGATCAAACTTGACTCCAATCATTGTGGTCAAGTTTTACACTAAAAAGATAAGGAATGTCCGATATTGCCTGTAAAACTTTTCTGATACTGCTTTACAGCCACCTCCTCCAACACAAGTCTTTTGATAGAACATTAAAAGAATGAGCATAACACACAGCACAACAGGTTTGCTATGTCAGCAGAAGCAGCAACCACCACTGCATCTCAACACTGGAAAAACTAGAGAAAATGTCCAGAGACCCACAGGTTGTTTGTGTAACAGAAGCTTGATGACCAGCCTTTGTCAGTTTTATGTTATTTTTGGATGTGAGCAAAAGTCTCCTGTTGTGTGGTTTTAAAAAAAACTGGTCTGTCCAAAATGTGCCCGCTCACACTCCACTAGTGTTCTGGCAGATGTAACGGAAGACACACCTTCCAAAAAGTTCAACTTTTGTCTCATCAGTCCACAGAATATTTGCACCAGACTCTTGGGGATCATCAAGATGCCTTGATTATTAGAGCCTATGTGTTATTTTTGGTCAGCAGTGGCTTTCACCTTGGAACTCTCCCATGGATGGGCTCGCATAATTGCAGTTTTAAATTCGGTTTTAAAGGAACCGTAACATTTCAGCTAACAGCTAATGGTAGCTAGAGCGGTCAAGCAGCAAAGTTGCATCTATACTTTTATTTTGGTTCTAAGGCGGCCATTTAAAATTAGTTACTGCAGCTTTATGTAAATGTTTTTTGGGGGGGAATACGTCCTAAGGCATTTAGGACGCAAGACAAAATTCAGAAGAAAATTCTGACAATAAAGTAAAATTAACCAATTAATTAAAATTAATTAATGCCTGTTACTCTCTTAGCAGCAACGTCCACTATAGCTTAGACACGCATACTGTAATCCCCAGTGTGAGTAATGTTCCAGTGATGAGTGTTGCTTGTTGCAACATTATGCATCTTCTGAGTATAGAAATACTTGTCTCACTATATTTGTGAGGACATGCATTGACATAATGTAACCTCTACCTCTGTAGCCTCTAACCCTAAACATTAGAACTAAATGGCTAATACTAAATGTCATCCTAACCTTAACCACAACTAATTCTAATCTTAACCCTAAAACTTAGTCTTAACCCTGAAAATGCTCTTTAAACTTGTAAGGACCCGCTGAAATGTCCTCACAAGACCAAAATGTCCTCATCCCACACATTCAGTGATGTCACCAGAGTACTTCTGGCCATCTGCAAAGCCTGTCAGGGCGTGTGTGTGCATAGCTGACTATTGTGCTCATTATCACAAATGCCCTGCTGGAAACATCCATCAAATTCCCTTTTGTCCTCCTCAGACACAAATCACACACATAAACACAAACACAAACACAAACACGCACACACCACCGACTTCCAACTCCAATTCATCATCCTGAGTCAAGTGTTCCACTTGCCAAGTGTCCCCTTCATCCCACTGTGCCACAGTTGGCATTGTTTGGCAGTTTTTTTACTTTAGGAAGCTCACACCTGAGGCTGAACCTCAAACAAAATGCAAACAACATAGAAATGAATAGTCCTTGGATTTTAACTTGGGACATAATTCATGTGAGGTGATGATGTGCAGAACCACAGTCATGGCTCCCAAAGAACTGCTTCCTTAACATAATCTATTATCATCTACTTTATTTTAAACATGTCAAGAGGAACTGAGAGCACAGTCTACAAAGTCTACATTCCTAAAGTTAGGATTTCAGAGGTCCAGATAAATATTTACAGTGTGTAAGATGTTACATAAACTAAGAGAGATGGTACTAAGTCTAAATGCATTCATAGAGAAGCAGAGGGCTTACACTTTGGGGAGCAGCATAATGGCTTTCAAGCTCAAACTAAAAGGTCAAGGAGATAAAGCAATTACTGCCCCGCTGCTCTGCTAAGACCACAAAATTCTATGAAGTCACATTTGTCCTTTGGTGACTGAACGTGTGTCCTCTGCTGGGATTTGCAGTCTATCACCATGTTATGTAACTATCTTTGGGGACAGTTCCTTCCAGCACAATTGACAAACACACTCGTATGACTGAGCATGAACGAATGAAGAATGAAAGAGGAACTCAGTGTTTTATACTTTGCCGTCTCTTGAAGACAGATGAGGAACACTTGCGGTGTTCATGACTGCCAAGGTGCAGCGGTGTCATTACAATCTTGAGGGCTTCCTGCCATGATGTCAGGTCAATGGTCAGGTCATGGTTTCAGTGTTCAAAGTCATGAACAACATCATATTCAGAAGTAAAACTGGTGGGGAACAGTTTCTGAGAGCTAACAAAATACAATTTCTTAAACTTTAACAGCCCTCACTGCTTGTGGACAGATGACCTTACATTGTATAGCGACGACCTCATTAGGCTGATTACATCACATATTGATGTAGAACACACAGATCTATGCATTTATGACTTTAGCAGCGCTGCCAAATGAAAACAGGGAATATAACTTCAAATCTCAGCTCTAAGAGGTAAACGCTACATTATTTAGTTGGCTTGTTCTGATTTATTACTCCACAGGTACTAATTAAGTATAATTTCAATGTGTATATACTGTAGCTTTATTACATAGTAACTATTGTAGTATAGTAACCTATTGTTCTGCATGTCATTCCTCCTTTCTCACACTCCCATTTCCCCGAGCAGTCCTCTTTACAGTGTTGAGGGCAACTGGCTCTGGGAGCCCCTGTCAAGCAACAATCAATCAAATACGCTCTATTTTTGTACTGTTATTCATAAATCAGTGACAAGAATGAGAAAATAGGAAAAGTGTTAGAGTGGCATCTTCAATCTTAGTGTTGCATGTGTTGTCTTATATAGTTAGACTTGCACATTGGTTTAAGAGTTGTTTTTTTCAATCTAGTCACCAACACAATAAGCACCGTTTGAATTTCACAAATTAGCTTAAGAAAACATCTGTCCAGAAAAGTCTAGTGTGATGAAGTTACTGGACAGTTTGATCTAATAATACTGCTAGAGGAAAGATGCCTAGTCACACCCTTCACCTAATCTTATCTCTGTTATGTAAAAATTGTTAAGCTGTGTGCATGCACACTGAAAATGCCTGGCTGTCAGCTATCCATAGAACACCACAGGATGCTCCTATTTGGAAAAGCAGAAATAATATTAGTATAATTTGCAGCCACTTTTCATTACATTGCAGTTAGTTCAGAGGTGTGATTGGACTGTTTCTGTTGTCTTCAGATGAAAGAAAGACTATTAGACTTGAGCTTACAAAAAATCTCAGCTGATGAACTCCTAAAGCCCTTTGGAAAATGACTTACACTGACAGACTTTGAATAACTATCACTGTCTTTCTCACACAGTCCCAAAGACACAAAATAGGATTTACTAAAAACTCAGGCTGAAATTAGTCATGAAAACTGGGCTTGGACTATAATCTGTGCTTAATACTTATTTATTTTTATACAAACATATCCTGTGTTCCAAAGTTGAGCATAGTGTGACAATATACTCTTCTAGAGTTGCCCTTTGCAGCACCATTATATATTGTTTACTGCAGATAAAATCCTTCTTATAAAATCAAACAGAAACCCACATCACCGTTTTTTATTCATAAACATAACATTCTGTTAGATCTCCCAAGTCCCTCACACATGTAGCCAGCCATGTATAAAAGACCCAAAATGGCTGGCAGATAAACATTAACATTAACTCTGCAATACTGTGTTTCTGAAAATAGCATTTCTAATTAGTTACCCACAGTCACTGCATTTGCATCAGCACAGATTGTATCAGCACACAGCCGTCAAGCACAACCAATCTTACTGATTATTCACTGAAATCTAGGCCATTTCTAATCAGCAGACACACAAACTAAGATCTGATTATTACAACTGCCAAATTAATGACGGTTGCAAGAATAATTTATATAAAGTCTAGCCTGTCAAAGGCAATAAAAGCTCTAACTTAATAGGTCTTTGTTTGGCTTCGAGAGAACCAGACGCCCTCTGCCAGTTCCTTAGTTCTCTCTGACAGCTTCCATTCTGCCCAGTAGCGTAAGTCATCCCTCTCCTCGCCTGAATCTACCAGCTCAATCCTCAGGAACATTTCTTTCTCCAAGATCGCTGAAGCTAGAACAGAGTCTGAAACTTGTCTGGATCTTGGGGAGGAACGAGAAATCCAACGACAAGGGGCTGGACCACTTTTAACCCCATTTGCCTCCGTCTTCCTCTCCTGCATCATCTCTGTATCATCCAAGGTAGGTGTATTTGAAAAACTCTTATTGGTTGAGTCGGAGCTGACAGACGTGTCCTCTGATTGGTCGCAGTCCAATTGGTAGGCTAATTTTCTGTTACTCTGTCTGTTGATGGACAGACAAGGAGGCCATCGGAGGGAGAGGCATCTGGTCACTGCCAGCCATAATTCTTGAGGCCTGAATATAGCTGACCTTGGAGGTTCATTGATGTCACTAAAAGTGTCGCGCTTCTCCAGTCGTATGCATTCTGCTGCTAATTCTGTCTCCACCACTTCTGTGACAGGTACTCCATTAGAGTTCTTTGGCAACAGTTCTTCTCCTCTGTCCTCATTCTTTGACTCTAGCTGCTGATCTTCTCTGCTGCTAAACGAACTACTGGACCTTTGGCTCCTCTTCATCACACTTTCTGCATCCACATCATAATCTGATGACGAATCTTCATCTGATGAGCATCCACGTGGCTGTTGGATGTCTTCAGACTCTGAAGAGCTACTTGCCCACTGGCCTTTCCTCATACTTGGGCAAGCAAGTCCAATCCTTTTACTTAATCTGACGGTCCAGTACTGCTCTTTTTTATCTTACCAGCAATCCACTGAAAGAACTGAAGGAACGTAATCAACTGCAACAACAACAACAACAACAGCAGCTCTGCTAGCATGGCATTCTGACATAATCTCTGCTTCAGGAGGAACAGCTTTCACTATAGAGATGGGCAGCGATGACGCTGTGATGTCATGTGCCCACATGCGCACGCACACACACACACACACACAAACACACACACACACAGAGAGAAACCCCTGCCTGACTATGTGTTCACACTCCAATTGAGTGAGCAGCGAGTTGCCTCAGAGGGAAGTGATGTCACATTACATGATGTCATACCTAGCCGTGAACCAGGAGTCTGCAAATGGTCTGTGTTAGTGTGAGGGCGCAGATGGAAAAAGATGATGTCCTACACCCAAAATTGACCTGGATGTGCCAAAAGGGAGTCTTAACAGGAGTCCTTCTCCTTCACTGAACTCCAGTTCTTCTAGCTGTTATTACCATATTGGTATTCAATACAACATTGCTATTTTTACAAACATTTTTGTTTCTGTGATAAGGTTTAATTGTAGGTGAGAAATGTACAAAGACCTACTGTACTTGCATTGTTTCTATATAATCTGCTATTGTACAAAAACAGTTATACAAATAAACAAAAATGCATTCTGGGAAATATAGCAGTCACTTAAACTTTTACTCACAACAGATGTTTTTCAGATACTTGTCGAAAAGAACTGTGAGATCTGTGCAACAGGAAGATGTAAAGAGAAAGTCTAAGGAACAAAACCTATGCAGGTGTAAAATGTATGAGTGTACACGTATGTGTGTGCCTGTTGCTGCCTGTTAAGAGAGAACCTTCAGTACCATGCTGACAGTGATGTAATGTCACTTGCTATGTCCCTCATTTTCCCATTTATGGCTATGAGCGCTGCTCGGATAGCTCGTATCTCTGTTCATTCGTTGTACACCTTCTTACGTCGCCTCAGGGCAAAGACCACAAACCATTGCTGACTCCATACTGGCTGACCTCATTACACACACAGAAAGACACAGTCACGTTTCACATCTGATAAAATCTGTTGAGTCAATTTATGTGTGTAAGGGGCTGCGAGTGAATGAAGCACAGAAAGTCACTAGAACAAACC
Organism: Helostoma temminkii; assembly: GCA_900302695.1. Classification (NCBI taxonomy): domain Eukaryota; kingdom Metazoa; phylum Chordata; class Actinopteri; order Anabantiformes; family Helostomatidae; genus Helostoma; species Helostoma temminkii. The sequence goes on along the minus strand of OMLM01014278.1, from coordinate 3,885 downwards.
GTGCTTCAGTTTCTTGCTGTGGATTATACGTGTTCAAATCTTGATTAAAACCCCAATGCACTGTTCATTTTCAACGTAAACACAGTAAAGCATATGACTGTGCAGTCACTCTTTCAACCAGTGACAAACAGGCTGCACTCCTTTTAATTTGCAAGTTATGTACAATCAAAACCTATGACATACAGTACTAGATCAAGGTTGCCTGAAAATACTTGATTTGAATCGAAATGCGTGCCAATTTTTACAGCTCTTACTTCTAGGTGAGATTAAATCTCATCTCCAACCCAGTCTGTGTGGATGCTCCGTTCAAAAACTGATGTTATTGGAAGGTTTTGTAGCATTTGAGTCACCAGTGCTACGTCAGAATACAAAAATATGGAGAGGCACGCTGCCTCCACTCTAAAATGACCCTTGGCAGACAAGCACAGATCTTGGCTGAACACCATGTCTCTCTAGTATAAGTATTAGTGTGGGGCTGCAGTTTCCTACAGGCACCAAACAACAAAGGTTCTTCACATGTGTCTAAATGCCACACCATTTTATATCATCACTGAAGACAATGATACCACTTTTATCTTGATTCTTGGTCCTCACCTTGATAGTTTATATGAACTAACGTGTCTTAGGTTGAATTGTACACAACAAATTAATTCCAGCTTTGCACAAGCAGGAATACGACAGAAAAACGTGGAACCAAGCTGGAAATGCACCAGTGCTGTTAAGATGAAATATTCATAAAACAAAACCCTGTTATCACAGTTATTTCTGGACTGCATTCTCATTTATTATTCACTCAGACCGAGCGGGGAAACCATTAAACTCACCCAGTGTCTGCTGAAGTTTGCTGAAATGTCGGATTAATTAGGAGCAGGTGAGCTGAAAGCTAGTTCTGGGCCGTGCCACAGGACAGCCACATGAGGGCGCAGTGGAGTCCTCACACTTCCAGGCACGGGAGGTGAGCTCCAGCCGGAGCTGCGTGCGGATGTAACACGACTTCTGATTGGTTGGTCCTTTGCAGCTATCGTGTTAGACTTGATATCATTGGTGAAACTATAAGTAGGCGGTGCAGTGCATGTCATTTTATTGATATAGCGTACAGCTGGTGGCCACTGCTCAGCCACACGGAGTGAAAGGGACAAGAAAGTGACGAGGGCTTCATGTAGGGGCATTCAGCAAGGGTCGAGCGAGGTTTTATAATTTGAAAGAGTGGCACACCAAAGATTTAAACAATACGCTGCGAAAATGCTCTGCCACGTTACTCGTCCGGATTCGGTGGTGATGGAAGTGGAAGTTGATGCGAAGGCGAACGGAGAAGACTGTCTTAACAAGGTAATGTGTTTTCTAAACACCGTGTTTTTGTGATACCTTGAAAACCTCGTCGTGGTCATGCAGGACAGAGTACTGGCTGTTTATGAAACTTTAAATGTCACGTTCTTCTAAACTTAACTTCGTCTAAACGTGTTGCTCGACTCTTTTCTCAATGTTTTGAAGACTTTTATAAATGAAGTAAAACCTTTTAGTTTCTGCACCGGGTTGGGATGTTTTACTCAGTTGTATTCGCTGCTTGACGTTATATTCGCTGTGAACTACATCCGTAAACATCTGCTTCATTGTTGCGCGCTGACACACTGAGGAGGAAACAAACCGTTCTGCTGCGGGCGATGCGCAAAAACTACAAGAATTATTTAATATATATATGTGTGTAAAAATAATTGTTGTCGACAGACTTTATAGGCAGGTTCTGCTGTACTGGGATAAAACACGATGATCTCCTACCTGCATGGCTCAGTCAGGGGCAGATGGCTTAGTGGAGGTTACTTCAGTTCATTCTGCCTCCAGTCAAACTGAAACTCAGTGTGTCCGTGTGAACTTACCTGGACCCTTCTCTTGTTAAGAACGAAACCAAAAATTCACTCTGCTTTTTCGCTCCAAAGTGGTCATGAACAATAGAGCATAACTTTTTCTGCTAATGCATCACCAGCATTTACGTAATAACTTCTTCCCCTTCTCCCGAGAAAAGCCTCCAAGTTTACTTCTGAATACTGATGCGATTTGTCAGGATCCGGATGAACGGTGACAAAAGCACATTACCACCCTTCATGCAGATATTGGTGTATTTCCTACCAGCTTATACTGGCAAAGAAAAGCCAAACGTTAAAATGTTCAGTGGCCTCTCAGGTTAGTGAGAAAAGATGCTTCCAGCTATTATAATAAGCCTCTTCTGTAAATGATTTGTTGCGAACATGAGACACTCTTTTCCACACAGCTTTCAATTGCTTTGTCTAAAATCCACTTTTGTGATGCGTTTTGTTTTCCAGGTTTGCAGAAAGTTGGGTATTATTGAAGTGGACTACTTTGGGCTGCAGTTCACGGGAAGCAAGGGAGAAAACCTGTGGCTGAATCTGAGGAATCGCATCTGCCAGCAGATGGACAATGTGACGCCTTGTCGGCTGAGGTTGCGAGTCAAGTTCTTCGTGGAGCCTCATCTCATTCTGCAGGAACAGACTAGGTAAGTTGACGGAGAAATTCTGTGCAAATGTGCTGCACAGAGCATGTATTATTTTTTAGGTTTGTATTTGTTGAATAAACAGAATTATATTTGACCCCTAAGCTGCTAAGTACCTGCAGTCACTTGGTCATGTATAAATAAAACCTGGCCGGTGTTATTCAGGAAAATGTTTTTCATTTTCTCTCGGCTGTGTGTGGCATGCAGCGAGAAACACCCTGACGGAAAACAAAGCCATCATTGGCAAGTTCCTACAGCATAATTAGATCATTTAGCTTCCAATACAGTGGACTGCCCTGTAGTAACCTCTTCTCTGAGCCCTTCCGGGGTTACTATAGGTCGTGTTGGTGAAGCGCCAAACAGGAAATGTGAGCCGGCAGCTATGGGAGTATGTGTTGCTCTGTGCCTGCCCCCGGGAACCCAGCTAGGACCTCTATCACTGCCCCTATTCAACTCAAAATAACTTTTGTTATGCTTTTTTTGTTCTGATTGTTTATGGCCATTTTTGTCTGGACAAAAGAGTGACACTGACATTTATGCAGATGCTGTTAGGAAACTATGTGACAAAGCTAGTGTGGGTTTTTTTTTTCTTCTAGAGAAGTAAGTCATCGCAATGAGTCACTTCTAGGGGCGGTTTTCTTAAAAATATCAGGATAGAACTAGCCTGTAAAACTTTCTGTACAAAACATTAGTCACTCCTCTTCTTTATAATCTTTGCTAGACAATTTTGAATAAAAAAATGTAACAAGTCTAGACCCTGACTTGGTATTCCCCATCCCCAGCTTCCTTTGATTATAAATAGTAAGTTCAATTGCAGCCCTTGGAACTTGTCCAAGTAACTTGTTTAACTAACATCTAGTGTGATACCATGAATGTTATAGTCACTCCAGGTGGTGCCACTAGCGGTCGCAGAATTGGAACCAGGGCACAGTTAAAGGGGAAATGTTTGGTGTCTTAAGCTCTTCCCTACTGCTTCAGCTCTCTCACACACAGACCACGCTGTTCATTAAACTGACACATATCTGCCTTGACCAGAGTTTGTCTGGCATTCCCGTAGACTTTGTTGCTCCCTAGTTCTCCCGCTGCTCCATCTTCCAATGTTTCTCATTCCTCCAGTATCAAACATAAAGATAGTATTTTTATCGCTTGTAGATATAAACTGTCTCTGATCACACAGCTCCTCTGTCCCTCTGACTCACCCTCCACCCTCTGCTTCAACCACTCTGGCCCATATTTGGCAACCTTTTGAAGAAGAAAGTAAAAGGCTGCTTGGGGAGGGGTAGAGTGTGGAGGATACTTGGCTGCCTGTGTTCTGACCTCCACTAGATTAGCAGGGGTTATCAACAGATGGCTGATGGAGGGTGGGGGGAATGGGGCTG
>OMLM01014277.1:25011-46083 GCA_900302695.1 Helostoma temminkii | reverse complement strand
ATAATATGTATATATAAATATTATTCATTCATTCATCTTCTGAGCCGCTTAGTCCCTGTAGGGGTCACAGGTGTGCTGGAGCCTATCCCAGCTATCATACGGGTGAGAGGCAGGGTACACCCTGGACAGGTCGCCAGTCCATCGCAGGGCCACATATAGACAAAGACAACCATTCACACTCTCACTGACAACTACGGGCAAATTTAGAGTCTCCAAGTAACCTGACCTAATTAACCTGCATGTCTTTGGACTGTGGGAGGAAGCTGGAGTGTCCGGAGAAAACCATGTAGCACCGTGTTATACAATATGAGAAGAAATCAGGCAGGACAGAAACAGTGCCAGTTGTGAATTAGAGAAATTTTAGCAAATCAGTGACAGCAGCATCCTTATATGGAGTGCCACATGGCAGAAGGCAGTAAACTGGGACATCATAGATAAGCTTAGTGCAAGAGCCAAATCTCTCCCCAAAAGAGGCTCACGTCATGCTTGTGATTAGTAGTGTGTTAAAAAGCTGTGTGTAATCAAGAAAAGATTCATGTCTTCTCATTAGGTGGGTCAAAGATGTTTTGTAGACCCCTAAATCTGCAAAGCAAATTGAACAAGAAAATAAGTATGAGCATGTTTGGTGTATAGCATATAATGCTATATGTTACATTTCTTTTGCCTAGAGCTGTTTTCAGATATACATTCCGGACTGACAGGTCCAGACATCTAGTGTATTTGTGCATTCACACAGTCAGCACACAGCAGGAGATTGTCTGGGTAAGAATGCATTTTCTCTCTAGGAAACAGTCAGTTTGGTTTGGGTGAGGAAGGGTCCCTGGGTAGAGCATGCAGGAATCAGTTGTGTTTTGTTTGCAACACATTGAAGCAGAGCTAAACACATGATTGCAAATTATGCTTTATGTAAAATTATGCATTATGTTAACATGCCCATTTGAAGCACCATACAACAACAGAAATCATGGTAGTTTTCTGTGTATTACATGGACTTTGTATTAGGGGGCTCGCAGGTTTAGTCTGTTTAAAGTCCATGTGGACCAGCGTGGACATTTGCGTTCTCACATGCAGTGCACCTGGGTAAGTCTCGAGAAGTTCAGGATCCCAGTGTATGTGTGATAGCAACTCAGCAAGGAGCTTTGAGCTAAAATTATAATTGTATATTCAAGCAAGTGACGTTGATCAAATTTAAAATAGAAGGGAAGACTTACTTATGTTTAACGGTCGTGACAGTCTCTGATGCTACATTTGTAGCAATGTTCTTTGCTGCTACTTCCAAACCAGTCCACATGGTAGCAAATCCTGTACAAATCCACAAAATAGAAAGCTTGTTAGCACATTTTATTACACTTTTATTACACTTAGAGAATCTATATATAATAATAATAATATAAAGTGTACCTTGCACTCCACTGGCAGCCACCACCATGGCTCCATCTACGTTGGAACGCCCATCCTTGTCTTTCTTCATAGACTCTGGGATCAGCTTGCTTCCATGTTTTTTCACATGTGGAGCCAACTCCCGACCCACGCATCCAGCAACAGTACACACCCCGTCCACTGCAAAAACAGCATTACTCAATTAGAATTCCATTGCCAAATGACCACACAAGGTCATAAAAACACGCTGAGTGGAGATGACTTAGTCACCTAAGAACTGGCTGACTTTGACAGCTCCCCCAGTCGCTTGCTTGGCAACATGGAGGCCTTTTGTGACTGTGGGGCTGACGTGGGTGGGTTTGTCGTCTGGAGTGATGTGTTCTCTGAGCTTAGATGCCCCTTTGTGAATGGCCTTCCCTGTGAACTCGGCTCCTTTCACCAGGCCCCAGCTTAACCAGGATGCACCTGAGAGGTCAACATGATCACACACAGTTGGTCGTTTTGGACTGCCAACCTATGTCTTTCTTCACAAATTACTAACAAACTTAATCATAATGATATTCAAATTTGAAGGCAAAATGTGACCTCACCTGTCAGGATCCCATTTGCCACCTTCTCACTCCACTCGGGCAAAGCTTTTTCCTCAGTTTCCTCGGTTGCCTCGGTTGCCTCGGCTGTTTTAGTTGGTGCTGATGTGGTCTCCACTGGTGTAGCGATGGACACCTTCTGACTGAGATTAATATTGTCTGCAGCTTCATTTGGAGCCTGATTAAATAAACACATTGGTTAGATGCTGTAAGATGCAGACACAAGTATGGGCTGAAAATAATAACTACTTGTCAGTCAAAATCTTTGTACAGCTTGTCTGCTACTTTGTGCAAGCTGTACATATCTCCGTTCAAATGCTCATCTCCAAGAGCCCCCCCACAAATCACACAATAGTTCCTCTCATTATGCTGTGTTTCTTGTTACAATGCCGTATTTGTTCACAACAAAGAGGCTGCTATTTTTAAATGTCTCTCTGCAGTCAGAAAACTTCTCCTTTTGTGCTAAAAACCCTAAAATCTTCTACTTGGCCCAAAAATTAACGAAAAAAAAAACAACACAAGTGCCTTCTTGCTGATAGGAAATAATGTTCATCACAGAGGATAACTAGCCTGACTGTATACATCAGAAATTACTCTGTTTGGCAACGATCTGAGCCAGCGTCTCTACCTCCATCATGGCTGAACTGGCACTTCTATTTCAGCTGAAGCTCTGAGGTTGTTCAAACCGCTGCAGATAAGAGCATTATAACTGATTAATTCTCCTCACCTGCCTGTTTCAAATCCCCACAATGCTGAGGCAGGGGGAACTTGGGGAAGTGTGCCAGCTCAGAAGTAAACAGGAGCAAGAGAATCACAATGAGTTTGGAGAAAAAGTTTGGAATCCACTTTGTCTGCAGCTTCAAAATACGCAACTTATTTTTTCCTTTGACATCTACAGTGAGCCAGTTTTAGTTACTTTCCTAATTTGTTTGTGTTTTGGATAAGGGTAAAGGGTGTTTGGGGACTTAAAAAAAGCAGTAACAACAGAAGCTAACTTTGAACTGCACCACACTGCACTTTCATCTGAATTTCAACATAGTGATTCTTCAAGTTGCAACTCGGCTTTTGAATGTTATACCAAATGAAGATGCCACTAGTATCACAGGACTGTAGCAAATTTGCCTAAAATACTTCCCTGTGCCAAAAGGCATTATGTAGCAATTCTTTGGTCATCTCACTTATTTATTTTGAAGTTTAAACACTACAGCTACATTTCAGACTAATTTTAGTATTAGGTCAGTAAAAAAACAGCTTAAAAAGTTATAGAATTAAGCTGCACATCACCGGTATTGATGTATATTCATAAAATATAGTTGTTCACCAAATCAAGATGTGTTGTGCTGTCACAGTGGCTTCGCAACACTTACCTGAACCCTGAGATCTGTCATCTGGGACAGCAGGTCCTGGAACAGCTCTCCGTCTGCAGCAGGCAACTCAGAGGACAACACCACTCCTACATAATAACCTGGAGCTGGCGCCATCATGTCCGGAAACATGAACACACCAGTGTTACACAGCAGCACTGGGGAGTCCATGGCCATCAGAGGGTACAGCCAGTCATACACCTGCCAGGAAGCATGAGAAAGTTCATAGAAATAAACCATGCGGCATCTAGATGTGATAATAAACATGTAACTATATGACTGACTACTGAGCGATGTGCCTTCAGATTCAACAACGTGTGATGATGACTGAATATACATGGGAGTAAAATGTAATAAGGGAGAAGATGTCTGCAACGGCATGTTAGCTACTCGTTTTTAACCTTAAATGACAAGCTTTTTTCTGATTAGTGCAACACAGTGAAGCGTCTGACAGAAGACAAACCAGAGGACACTCTCTCCCTCTGACTGCTGCATGTCTAACAGGATTACAGGGCATAGCAGTGTAAGTAGGGTTTAGATAATTACTTGGACTCATGTGATGTGATGTCACCCACTTGCAATAGCACCTGGGAAATTCCCCAATGAGGAGTCAGATTTCAGTCTCATGACATCTAACGATATTACATTACATTAGATAAAGTGCATCTTAACAAAACCCTAGCTTCATCTAGTTTTATCATGTGTAGCAGTGTTTGCACATGTCCTCCACACTGACAAACCAATTAAGTTGTTCAAAGGCCCAGTGGTCTGTACAATATCTGAGGACGACGTTTGCTTATCTTTCAATGAGTAAATCACATCGGTAAATAGAAATATCTGGTGAGTTCCTCAGGTTAATATATGCATCTGGTGTGTTTGGATTACATTTAACAGTTATCAGTTATTACTATATGATTATATCATATAGTTTTTGTTTTTGTTGTTTTTTTTCCATGACTGTAAAAAATAAACAATGAATATTCCTAAACTGTATGGTACAATTGTTGATACATCACCAACATTAGCTGCATTAACAGCAGCGTTGACCATTGGTTAAAAGGCTGGATGATTTGTTAGTTAGGTGATTAGAGACAGTATCAGTGTGACAAAACTATTTCCATTCAAGTGGCAACTTTCATCTGAATGGCATGGTCTGTGCTGTTAGTGACACTGTAAACAGGAACATAACATGGGCATAAGCATAAGTGTGAGTTGTTGCAATGCTACTATATTTTATTGCATTCAACTGCGCAATTGTATTTATTTTCTCATATTAGAAGAACAAAAGCAATATCTTACAATTGTAAGGTATTCACACATTTAGAGGAGGCAAATTAAGCCGCAAAAAAAAACAAAAACAACAACTTGTTAATATTAACTAAACTATTAATTTATTTCTGTAATCTATATCTTTTGCACAGGAGATGCAATGAATGAGGTGCTATTTTTGTCCAATTTTGAGCCAGCAGTGAGCCAGATCTGTGATTTGCCAGCATAAACTCATTTGGATTAGAACACTAAGTCAACAACACTCACATGATCAAGTCCATAGAGCAAAGGATAGAGGTCATTAACAAGCCTATCTCCGCCTAATGGTGACTCACAGTCTACTTGCAAAATCAGGTTAAAGGGCAAAAGAAAAAGTTAAGACAACTGGAGGCACTGCCACGATGACATTTCACTTGCACTTGTTGCATCAGACAGACATTAGAGTAGCTTATGCAGAACCAGACAGTGTATTAGTGAATGTGTTAGTCTTACCTGCAGAAAGGCTGGTGGTCGGTTGGGCATTCTGTCAGAGCAATCACTGGTAAACTTTACCAGCCGCAGGTAACCAGGGTATGATGGAGCGCTAACTTGCCCCTCAGGTGTGACAAAGAAAATCTGCACACCATGAGGAATATACAGCAGCTCCTCTCCGTCTTCGCCCATACTCTGGGGAGAAGGTGTTGAGTTCGATGTACGACTGTAGAAGTCATCACCAACCAGTGACATCTCCCCTGTATCTGTTCCATATGAGATAGATAGGTGGCCATCAGCTGCCTGAGGCGAGTAAGCTGGAGGCTGTTCGACCGGAGCTGTAGGCTGTCTGGTAGGTGAAAGAGGAACATTGCTGCACACAGGTATGCCTCCAAGGGCTGCTGCTGCATGGCCATTAGCTGAAAGTAGATTTGGTGGAGCTGGCCTCTCTGGCTTCTCTTTGGTGGAGAGATTTGGGTAGAGATGTTCTGCAGACATGCCTACAACACCAGAACCAGACGCCCTGCTGGTGCTCAATGTGGGCGCAGATTCAACGTCCAAGCTGGTCTCTAGTATGGCAAGGCGAGTGGTGATGTTGTTCAGCGTCTCCTGCATCTTCTGCTGCATCTGTCTGGCTGATTCCCAGGAGCTGCCGACACACTCCTCTCCCTGTGAAGGCACACTGATGGCCCTGAGAAGGTGCTGTCGCCCTCGCTTGTAGAGCTCCAGGGCTTCTGTCTTGTTCCCAGCTTCATCTGCAGTCAGTCCTTTATTGATGCACTCAAAGGCCCTCTCATACCCATCTTTGATCACCTGAAGTCTGGCATTGTCGAATGCATCTTGTTTAGCTTTCTCCATTACCTCTGAAACAACACCTACAGTAAAAATATGTTTACAATTTGCTGTATCCATCCAAACATACACTTACTCTGACACACCACATATATACAGCACTTAAAGGAGGATATTATCACCTTGACATGCTTCACGTTAATTAAAGTTTACGTCACGTAACTTCTGACCTTGTGTTAACGTCGCATTTTCTACTAATCGGAAGTCATGTCTCAGTCATCAATCACAAAAAGCATGTTATATAATTGTGACCTTCTCTATATTAGTAATGTTCGACTTAAGGTATAATAGCAGGTATGTACGTGGGATTTCTGGTGTAAAACAGGGCATAAATTCAGGCTAAAGCAGGCTAATGCTACTGCAGCTCAAGAGCTCACGTCTCTGGTCACGAGTTTCGATGTTACACTATTATTTCCTGGCGTCAACGGGAACATAATGACAACGCTGATAAATATGTTAAAGTAACATATATTAGGTATAGGCTGGTTAGCATTAGCCTAGCACCTTGTACACTAACAGTATCTATGTTTAACTTACCGGGATGAGTGGAAAAAGTCCAAGAACAGCTTAACTAACGTTAGCCGTTAGCTTTATTTAATTAACGTTACTTGTTCCTGTAAAATAGGGATCCTTTTTACCTACACAAAAAGCGCTAACAGCAACAAGCAACAGGCTTCCTGGAGTGTGAAGTTGTGTTGCCGTTGTAGACAACTCCCTGATGTAGAATTAAGCTAGCTGCGTTACAACATGACAGTCGCCGGTTTTTTTTAACCTTTCAAAGCAAAAGGATGTACAGAGCCTCAAGCGTATCAACTGCTTTAGCTTTATTTTGAAAGTATCAACCGGAAGACCTAACCAGTAGCAAGTAAGCTAGCGCGGCTGCACCGAGGTTAGTTTCAATCAAATTTAAGACAAATTCTGTGCATTTACAACCCGTGTTTGCTACCATGTAGTGGTCACAGCGCAGAGCTGTAACACATTTAACTGACTGATGTCTCGTCAACGAAAACATGGCAAAAATAACACCCGGTAAGTACTTTGAAAGTGTAGCTAATTTCTAAACCCAACAACAGAAACACACCTGAATCAGAATATGAGCATAAAACTGTGCGAACTGTTCTGTGGAGGTAACAGTAAGATACCGAAAGCTGCCGCTGTTTAGTGACAATAAAAACATTAAATGGGGATGACAAAGGGAGACTAACGCCAGCTAACAGTGCTATGAGTGTTGCTAATCAGTAAGTTATCGGAGAAGTAGCCTAGCTTAATGCTTACATGTCGCCGCAGAGATACAAATAAAAACGACTAAAGAATTAGTTTGTTAATCTTGCTGCCTTTTAATTTCTATTTAACTATATGGTGACTCGAGATGCTGCAATATCAAACCGACATTGAAGATGTATTTATTGCCCTCCAGTGGTCACAACATTGCATTTCCTTCAACGCCTTTAAAATCATAATAAAATGTAAAAAGTTTACATAAAAAGTAAACTGGCAACTATCATCATTGTTATTTGCAGAGATGGTATGTAACTAATTACATTTCTACAGGACTATACTTTATTACAATTTTGAGGTACATTAGTACAGTATTTTGATTAAGGTTAGTTTAACTCCACTACAAATAAGAGAGAAAGTTTTACTGTTACTTGTTGTACTTTTACTCCACAACACTTTGTTGTGTCTGCAGGTAACAACTCATTTTTGACATCATTTTCATTTTTGAGAATTTGATAAAACAAATTTGGACCAGAGTTCGTCAGACTGCATTTATGTTGTTTTATATATCAAATTAAATTTCTTAGAGGACGACTTTTAGTTTTGTAATACTTTTAGACCTTGAGCTTGGTACTTTTACTTAAGGAGAAAAATGAAAGGGAACTTTTTTAGAGTTTTGAGACTGTGTACTATAAATCACTAGACTTGGTTCATTTTAAGTTGTATTGTTTTGATTGATAAAACCAAATCAAACTGAAATAAAGACATAAATAAGTTGATATGTGATAAGAGTGTAGACTTAATTTGAAATCACAGTTTTTCAAGACACACTGAGACAGGTTTTTCATGCTATAATAATTTTTTATGTTATACTGGACCTCAAGGGATCCTTTCGTACAGCCTTTAGCACAACTTGACAAAAAGAGGATACGAGCAAAAAAAAAGAACATTGTTTTTATACAAAAATGGCTGCGACTTTGGGATATCCATCACTTACATATAATGTTTCCCTTCAGAGGATCTCATAAGTCTGTTTCAACAGGAGGAATGATTACAACAACTAAAACCAGTTCCAGTGTTGATATGAGTATTTGATTACAGTAAAAAAATAAACGTATCCTTTAATGTTTAAGTGGCAATGTTCACATTCACTGAACAAAAGCAACTATTACTAATAAGATACTGTATGCTGTTGGTAAATCCTGTTTGTACTACAGTGTACCAAATATTTGCACTGATCGAATTATCTGAAAAGACAGCCCAGCTGGTGAGAAACTTGAATGTCCACATGACTCATTGGCGTAAAACTCAACACTACTCTAATTAAAATGTTTGCAGTGCAGCCAGTTTAATGAAACATGGCCTTTTTATGTTTACTGAACACCCACAGAAGAAGTGAACCGGACATATCTGAAGATCAGAAAAACAACATTTTTCAAAGAGATATTGATTGTTTGGTGTTTCCATGATTGAAGATAATTAGGAAAATGTCAAAAATGTGAGATGGGTCATTAGCAAGAGAATTCCAATAAACAATAAGCAAAGCAGTTTTTTTTTACTGTGGTTCTTGCAAATTTCTTGGGAAAATTATTGCATCACATATTATCTCTTTGCTCTATTTATTATGTTCCTGTTGTTGCAACATCTGCTGACTAGCGTCAAAGTAAAAGCTTTAATTTACCACTGCTGCTGCAGTATCTACAAAAGATAAAGTGGCCATTTAATTTAATTTTCCACGATGCTCAAAACATAATGGCATCCCAGGCTAGTTAATGCAGCATACATGAAAGAGAAAATAAAACTTGTATTTAAAGTACATCCAAATAAAAATGACTCAACACTGCCTTATAAAGATATTTCAGATCTCTATTTCTCTCTCTTATTTCAGATAGAAATAGCGGCAGTTTTACATAAAGGATTCTGTATAAGGCTAAAACCGATGAGTTTCGATAGCTGTGACCTGAAATCTGCAGAGGGCGCCAAATCCCGTCTCAAATTGAAAGACCAGATGACACAAAGCAGTGGAAAAAAAACGGTAGTGTTTACACTACTGTGGCTTCATGTTCATCAAACATTTTCTAACTCATGATTTAAGCATTTTGTCCAAGTATGGAAATGATTAGGGCTACAGCTTGGTATAAACGTGGCTCTACTAACCAGTAAATATCCTATTTTTAAGCTTTTAGGTTTTAAACAAATAAGCCAAAAGTGCAAATTAGTGCTTAATTAACTGGGAAGTTAATTAAGCATCCTGTCCCTGTTTGACTATTCTGATGGCGCCAGAGTCCACATAGTCGCTGTGAGTCTAAAGAAAGGCATGTGATAAACACCAGTGTCATGACCAGTTTGACTGATTCCCAGCATACGTGCTGCACAGATTCTACTGCACAGGGACCAGACTGGACACGCTTTTCACACATGTGGAGTTGATTCACAACTGCTTTAGCTTCACAGCCTGGTTAACTTTGGCATACCCCAAACAATATATGTAATTTTAAAAGAATTGGTTCTCTTATCCATAAAATTCCATAGTGAGTGAAATAAAAAACTCATGCTTTTTATTTGAATAAATTCACATTCACACAGTACTCCTCTGTATACTTCATGTTTTGTGTATTTACTGTTCTAGTGCATGTACATTATGAAACATGTATCTTCTCTTTTATAGTAGTAGAGAATACTGCAAGTACTGTACATTGCAACGGCAATTGTTGATTATTTTGCCAGGTGAAGCTCCATGAGGAAGTTGTAAATTTACTGTGTTTCATGGTGGATTACTATAACTTATGTCTAAAGCTATAAGAGACTCATAATACACGTCTTCTGCTGTTCACATTGGTTCACATATGAGGAACATATGGGCCCTTCATGCGCTTTTTTTTTTTTTTTTTTTTTTAAATCTGCAGTTGCACATAAAAGTAAGTAAAGTCCCTGGTTTTCTGGTCATGAAATGTGATCTGATCTTCACTAGTTACAAATACCAGCAAACATACAGTATGATGGTGGAAAGAGTAAGTGAAACACTGGGCTTCTGATGTCAGTAAACGCCAACTGGAGTCAGGTGATATCAAACCTAGAGTGCAGTCAATTAAACAAGAACAGAAATGTGGTTTAGAGCTACCTTGACTTATAAAAACATCCAAACAGTGTTTCACTGATGTGATCCATGCCTCACAAAAATAAAAACTCAAAAGGCCTACGATCTAGAATTGTTGATTTGCATGTAGCTGGAAAGAGATATTACTTGAGAGATTAGATAATCGTCAGTCCATGGGAGACAAGTTGTCTTTAAATGGAAAATATTTGGTGGCGAAGGCGGCACCCAGCCAAGAACAAACACGCATCACTACTTATGTCGCAAAAAGAAATCAACATACCAACATGAAAACATTATCCCAGCAGTGACGTACGGTGGAAGGAGCATTTTAAGTTGGGTCTCTTTTGTTGCATCTGGACCTGGACTGCTTTCCATTTTGGAGGGGAAAAATAATTCCCAAGTGTACTAAGATATCCTACAAGATAATGCCTGCGCGCATGTCCACAAGCTGATGCTTGGAAGAATCGGGATAATGACCCTAAACACTAAATAAATCTCACACAGAATAGCTTCAGAGACATAAAGTCCATCATTTGAAGTGACCCAGTCAAAGCCCAGACCTCAACTCAACAGGGATGCTGTGGAATGACCTCTAGGGAGCCATTCACACCAGATGTCCTAAGAATTTGGCTGAGCTGAAGCAGTTCTGTGAAGAAGAAAGTTGTTAAGGTCTAACCCACAGCTGCTGAAGGTGATTCAACCAATTCTTAAGAAACGGTTTCACTTACTTTTTCATCATTTTGTATGTATAATGGAAGTGTTCAATAAAGACATGAAAGAGCTTAGGAACATTGTGCTCATTGATATTTGTGACTTTGGTAAGGACCAGATCACATTTCATGACCAGTTTGTGCAGAAAACAAGGGATCTGTACTAATAATAGTTATAGTTCACTCACTTTGTCTTGTATAGAATAACACACGTGGTTTAGTTAGAGCAATATTTTTGCCTGAAAAACGTCAAAATAAAATGTCTTTCCATGGGGGTAAAAGAAAGTATGAACTGCCACTAATTAGCCTCTCCCTTCTTCTGCAAATAATAAACACGAGAAGAAATACTGTTCAGAGATACTATGACCTTTTTTATGTTGTTATTGTTCATTAACAGCTGTCACATGCAAAGAATTCCCATTAAGAGTTTGTTGAACCTAAAACAGCCTGTCAGCAGTTTTGTTCAGAAAAATCAGACTCAAGGTTTTCAACAGTCTGTGAAAAAGGAGAGGAAGAGAAGGGGATGATAACGCAGTGATAAATGTTGAATGCTAACCCAGCCAACATTATATGACATGCACGTGCTTGGTGAAAGAAAAATAAGCAAATAAAATTCTAAATGGTTTTGTGGTTTTATTGAACCTCAGTTATTCAAGTAATTTAAATTCATGGAGTTTTAATTAGAAGTTTTCTCCTTTGTTACATAAACATTAGATCAAACTGCTCCAAATGTGACTAATTTATTTATAGAAGAATTCAGCAGATGAAACCAAACACAAGCTTATAATGAGTGCACAATTATGAACAACTATGGTCATTTTCACAGGAAACTGTGGAAATCTTACACTTTACTATCAGCTTTTTATGTTTTTTTGACTCTGTTAAAAGGGGAAAAAGGTTGTTTTGGCCCAGTTTCTCTTTGCCCCAACCTCTTATTTTCCTAGACTGCAGGTCTTCAGTTTAATCAAATCATTACATTTAATGGTCAGCCAGTTCTATGTTCTGTACTGCTTTATTTGTTCTTTGTGCCAGATGTCACAATTTCAGCTATGGTTATAATTATGGCATTAATTCACTGCAGTCTTTTATATGCAATTCTATACGTCACCTAACTCTCTTTCAGACATAAAAACCCATATTTGTACGATAATTCATTGTATTTGACATGTATTTGACATCAGTATGATGTGGTACATATTTATGAAATAAGGATAAAAGAGTTAAAAGAGCAAACCCATAACTATTTTTGGGGGTGGGGGGATTTGGTTGAATGCACCCAGGACTCTATCTCTTTTTTTTAACTTTAGTTGAGCGCTATGTCCTTTGGACAAAATGTCAAAAATGATTGATGATGATGAAACTAATGATACATCTCTGGTTGGCAAGTGTTCAAATTATAAGGTACAAGGTAGGTCAGAAGGAAATATGGGGAAGTGCAGTGACAACTGCTACATTAAGTTTTCTCAGGTATTTACTCGCCTGTGTAAACCGTCTCCTGCTGTGCTAAAAACTTTTCTTTCATTTTCATAGCTTCAAAAACAGGACTAACACACTTATTCGTGCAAATTGGGCATTATAAATGAAACTTAAAGTTAAAAATATTTTTTACCTCAACCACAAGTTCTACAACTCCAACATTTGAAATGCATTTGTGTGTAGTTTGTACCATAAAAAATCAGATACAGTGGATATAGAAAGTCTGTTAAAATGCCAGGTTTTTGTGAAGTAAAAGCTTTTAACTTTAACTTAACTTTTGCAACATGTAACCTATAATGTATACAACTTAATTGGAATTTTTTTTTTTTAAATAATAAAAAAAAAAATTTAGGAAAGCAAAAGCAAAAATAAAGAATGGAAATAATGTGGTTGCATAAGTGTGCACACCCTTTTATAAATGGGGATGTGGCTGTGTTCAGAATTACCATTCAGAACCAATCACATTCAAACGCATGTTAAATAGGAGTCAGTACACACCTGCCATCATTTAAAGTGCCTCTGATTAACCCCAAATAAAGTTCAGCTGTTCTAGTAGGCCTTTCCTGACATTTTCCTAGTTGCATCATACAGCAAAAGCCATGGTCCACAGAGAGCTTCCAGATCATCAGAGGGATCTCATTGTTAAAAGGTATGAGTTAGGAGAAGGGTACAAAAGAATTTCCATTGCATTAGATATACAATGGAACACAGTGATGACCGTCATTGTGAAGTGGAGAAAATATGGCTTAGCAGTGACATTACCAAGAACTGGACGTCCCTCCATAAAAAGACAAGAAGAAATCTAGTCAGGGAGACTGCCAGGAGGCCTACAGCAACATTAAAGGAGCTGCAGGAATTTCTGCGCGAGTACTGGCTGTGTTATACATGTGACAGTATTCTTCATATGTCTGGACTAAAACACACATGAAATCTTACAAAAGCATATGGGAAAATATGTATATATGGTAATGAAACTAAGGCTGCACATCACCAAAAGAAAACCATACCCACAGTGAAGCATGGTGGTGGCAACATCAGCTTTGGGCCTGCTTTGGGGCCTGAGTCAAAGTGGAGGAAATTATGAAGAGTTCCAAATGCCAGTCAATGTTGGCACAGGACCTTCAGGCTTCTGCTAGAGTCATCTTTTTAACATGACAACAAACAAAAGAATACATCTGAATCAACAAAAGAATGGCTTCACCTGAAGAAGATTAAGGTTTTAGAATGGTCCAACCAGAACTCAGACCTGAGTCTGATTTCCTATTGAAAATCTGAAGAGGGCACAGGAGATGCCCTTACAACCTGATTTTGGAGTGTTTTTGCTAAGAAGAGTGGGAAAATATTGCCAAGTCAAGATGTGCCATGCTGATAGACTCCCACCCAAAATGACTGAGTGATGTAATAAAATCAGAACATGCTTTAAAGTTGGTCACATCGAGGGTGGAAAAAGTGAAATGATTTATGTTGGTCTCATTTTTTTACATCAAAAAACCTGGCATTTTAAAATGGCTGTAGGGATGTGTAGAGTTTTTTCCACTGTAACTATTGTTACTGAGAACAATATTACTATAACAAAGCCATGCTCTCTTTCAGTCAGGATCAGCAATACTGTCTGTATTCATTTAGTTATAGTTCCTCGGGCGAGCCCATTAAATAAGCTATCAAGACAACAAGGATGCTATGTCACTACAGTGCCGTATGATGGTAATTATGTAGACACAGCAGGCAATGACAGATGTTGAAATCAATATAGATCAGTGTACGCTGTCACTGAGAAGGGAAAATGCTGGTGACACAAAAATGTGTAAATAGTTGAATATCATGTTCTTGACTTCAACAGATTGATTAAACGATGAAAGAGCGAGCTATACCACAACTTAAAATATAATCTGGTGGCACGTACGCATCCAGAATAAAGGAGAAATGGACACATCAGTATTGTGAAAACATGTGTTTCACTTCTTTCTTTTCCAACTAAAGCTGTAAAAGCAAACCTGACAAAACATACAGCAAAAAAACAGGGCAGCTGTGTCTGTGTACCACATTCAGTTATTTTGGATGCACAGATGCAAACCTCTAGCACTCACCTAATCAAACCCATACAAATTAATTTGGTTCTAATGGACTGGACCTGAAGTCACAGTTTCCCCTGAACTCCCACTGAGATCACAGAGTGTATGTACTGGCTAAAATAAGTCTTGTGTTCATGCACCAAAAATGTGCTCTGGTTTGAAGAAAAGTGTTATTCAGATTCAAGTTTGCAGCAACTGTTCAAATATGTCAAAATTAAAAGACAATTAAAAACCAATAGTGGTTTAATAACTTGTCATTTATTAGGTACTTAGCAACTACAAAATAATGGGAAAACATTACGATGAAGAGATCAGACTGTTGGAGTGAAAGGATTCAGCTCTTATTTTGAAAACATCTTGTTAGTCACTTTGTTTTTAAAAGGTTTAAAAAGACACGCCATCAGTCACAGTAGTAAGAAATGAAATGGTTGATTTATGAGTGTCCACAATAACAAATGCTCATTGTTCTCAGTTGATATCCTCATATGTTACAGCAGGATGAATTTTGAAAAAGGTTTTTTTTCTAAGGGATGGATGAAGAAAAATGGGACTGGACGACAGATCCTAAACATGTCTCTGCTCTGTGATTTATGGGCAGACGGATCCTGTTCTTTTCTGAATCCAAAAAGCTGCAGAGTCCCAAGCTATCATTCCCAAGGTGAAACAAGGCTCTAATATTTGGAAAGAAAAATGCTTTCCCCAATTTAATTGCTGTGTCCAGCTGAAAGTGAACTAAACTTATACCAGGAGCCATTAAATAAAACATGGGGGTAAACCTTCAAATACTCACTGTAAGAAAAACTACAAAAACTTAAACCAATAAATCACTCAGCCTTAAAAAGTTATCTTCACCAGAGGCTAAAGTTCTTCCAAACAGCTGACAGCACTGCACGTATGAGCACTTTATTTCAGGATACTTTACAATGATAACTGACGTCATTTGCACTAAACTAAGGTATTCCTATAAGCTCCAGCTCACATAGATTGTTGTGCCTGGACATAATTCATTGTTGAGACATTTCCCACTGTGAGAAACTCCAAACCCAGAATGCACATTAAATATCACCTGCATGATATTTATTTAAGATTCATCATTTTGGTTATGCTTTCAGACCATGAGGTTAACACTCTTTCCCAACTGATGGTCGTTATGATGCACATATTGTTTACTTTTTAACTATGACTAAAACTGCAAGCTATGTTGTGTAATGGTTTTGTCCCAATAAGTCTGATGAAAACATCTCCATCTGGAAAATGAAAACTTGCCTAGTCCTTTGAAGTCCTTTGAAATAATAACACAGGTCATACATGTCATTCCATAATTGCATGTTGAATATCCTGAGCCTGAACCTAAAATCGCTGTTAATATCCGAAGGATATCAAGTCGATGAGCCATTGTAATGACAAAGCCAGCAATGGAAGATTCACAAACACATGCAAACATCATTGGTGCGGTTTCCCAAGACAGTAAAATATCACTGGCAGGAAACTGTGGGAGGAAAGCCAAACATATTGGGTCTGCAAAGTCAACATCAAGGCTGCCAACTGCTGATCTAAGACAGTAAAAATAAGGAACATATCAAGCTTTGCGCTTGCATTAGATTTTTAAGAAATCATTGGTAATCTTTATTTAGATGTAGAGAGCTTTTTGTAATAAATGTTATGACACTTTAAAGATGCTTAATAAAACTAAAATCCATTTATTGTGGTTAATTACTCAAATGAAAGGTCCCAGTCTATGCATTCCTGAGTTAGACGGGATACTGTAATTATCACCACAGCTGACAAGATAAAGAGAGTGCTGAAAAAATGAAGATTGATGGCCTGCAGTGGTAGTACATGGTAATAACATTAGAAATGTATGCCCCATAGGAATAAAACAGACTGAATAGATAATCACACTGAAAGAACATCAGAGAAATAATCCCATGCCATGAGCTGTCTATTAAAACTGTTTTTTATGCATGTTTCACAAAAAGTTGTAAAACAGATTCATATGAATTCACACACTCATGTAATAACCCACAACGAAGGTAGGAAGCCAACAAAAATGTAGCAGTAACAATGTCACCGCTTGCCCCAACACATCATGACAAGGGTACTGCCCTTGGCAAAATTTCTAAGTGTGGAAAATGCAGCATGTGTCCAGCATGCCAGCACAGATAGAGGAATTCATCAGCTCCATTTAGGTGTGGCACTGCAATATTATCTCAGGGTACAACTGAAACAATTAATTCTTACTTCAGCAGATTGAAAACTTGGCATTTAAAAATGTAATAGAGCAATGATGTCTGACATAACCTGGCAGCATGTGGTGCTAATGCATTGTAATCTGTATCTAAAAGAAATTAAAATATAGTAATTCAGTGTGAACTACACAACTACACAACCCACCAGCCATTGTGCAAATTACTGTAAAAATACAGTATTTGTACCTGTTTGACTGTAGTTTTTAGCTGTCATGCTGTGCACAGTCACTGGCCTGGAACTCGGTTAAGTAAATTATCTAATTTATGATCAACTTCTTGAACCTTAAAATTGGCAATACAGTTCTTCATTTTCCTGTTGAAAGTTTGATTTAACAGCCCCTCCAGTCAAAAATGTATTTTGCTTATTGTTACTTTACTTGAATGTTTGACCTTTGTGGTGCAGAGTGATATGTGTGCAGAATCTGACACCATAAGGCAAACAGATCTGCTGAAGGGTGAAAGTTTTGCTGTGCTCACCTTAAATCTGAGTTTAAACATGACATGCCCATACATGTTACAGGATTTGTAACATGGCAACATCTTTGGACTACAGTGTTCACTACTACTGTAGTCTGTGCAGTCAGTCACAGTCTAACATGCAAATGCAGATGAGAATGTCCAGATCACATGCCCAGAACAAACAGGTGCTATTAAACCTTTGGAAATTTCTATGAGCAGATGTCATCGTAAGAGGTTTTAAGCAGGCAATGGTACTATTTAGAGCAGGGTATGCTTATACAGTACATCTTCATTAACCCAGTCTAAACTCATCATAAATTTTATTTGAATCTATTATCAGTAGAATATAAATTTCATCTGTTTTTATGGACTACATCATCAGTTGGAAAATTCAAAATATTGTCTGGATCACGTTATACACATTTTCCTATCATGACATATCCAGTTTCTTTGCAAACTCTGTCGTGAATTCAGAATAAACATCTTCGGGCTTGAGAACAGACCTGATTTAAAAAAAATTTGTCGGAAAACGGTGGACTGCACTCCTTGTTTTGGGAGTCCTTGCCAAGGTGAAGGAGTGTAAGTATCTCTGGGTGAAATGGAGTGAGAGGTTGACAAATAAAAGCTCTCAAAATGAACTTTCTTTTAGGGATTATCAGGATACCACCTGGGTGTGGTCATTCCAAACACATACAAATGTGTGGAGCAAACCCAGAACTCACTATAGAGCTCATCTGGGAACGCCTTGGATCCTCTGAGATTAAACTGGAGAAGAAGAGGGATGTCTAAGTTAACTTACTGAACCTGCTTCCACTGCAACCTGACTTTGGGTAATAGATAAGGATGGATGGGTTTGAGAACATAAATGGACCTAATGAAAAAAATGGATTGTACACGTGCAAAACTTGAATCATCTATTTCCATTTTACTCACATGGAATTTCTTACAAAATGCCCTTTGTGTTAGGAAATATAGAGTAATTCATTATTCTATTAATCTACATTGATGTTTTTTTTGTGTAACTGACTTTTGTTTCCTTGCAGGGATAAGGAAACATACCAAAACAACTCTCAGACCGTCACACTAACACTGACTGGACAGAGAGAAAACAGCAGAGGAGACTTCTGGACCATAAAAGCACAGGGAATCCCATCTACGTGGCTTATGACTCCCAGAAACAGCTGGAAGAGTGGAAAGGGAGTACTGCTGGCCACAGCGTTGAAGGAAAAGAGTGAAGTATTGCCTTCTGACTCCTGTGAGCAGCCGTATAATCAAAAGTCATATATGTAGCCTATAATGAACAATGATTACACTGTTAATCTGTGCACTAATGGCCACTGCATAGCTTTTCCCTGAGGTAACATAATTCAGTTCACTTCCTTGCCGTGCCTGGGCATTTATAAAGCAATTCTCATGTTTTATTACAGCAAAAAACACTGAATACACTGACTCCACTGATAACAAGTAACCACAAGGGAAATTCCTATTACAACTAGAACTACAAGTAGAAAAAATAAGTAAGTGAGTCATTTTACTCGTTTTGTTTAAAGAGCTTCTGGAAAGTAAAATAAACTTGTGGGGCTTTACCAACTGTGTAGTGCAACAACAACAGCAACAACACCCTAAGTCCTAATAACCTTGAATCAGATAGATAAAAAGTTTTAATGCCAGTACAGTGGGATGAAGTAAACTGATCTTAATGTGTAAAATAAGTTTCTTTGTTGTAATGCATAGTTTCACAACCTTGTTATTGCAATTCTTTTGGCCTTCCCACATAGGTGGGGGTAAAAATGTTAGATCAATGTGATGTGACACCACATTAACACCACTGTCAAATGTACAGTGCAATATGTGTGTTTTTCTAGAAAGAAAATAAATATATAAATACAGTAGTTAGTGGCACCAGGCCGCCACACATCCCCTATTTACTTTTGTAGAAAATGACCAGTTACTGTAAAAAAACACCTCATTGTGCCCTGCAGACCGCATGCTCATGATAAGTACTTCACAGTATTTGGGTTGGCCAAGGTAATGAACGAATTGTGCTCTCTGCTGTCAGACTATAATTTAGAAGAAGTGACCAGGTCAAATGGACAAACTGCACAGTAGTGCATTCAGTTAAAATTGTAATAGTAACAAAAAAGTATCAACAAGACTGATGTTCTGTCAGTGGTGTGTTTTACTGATGCAAGAATTCTTATTTTTGTCAAAACTGACAGAATAATCCCAATTTTGGATGTTGGAGCTTTTATTTTCTGAGAAATATGCATTTTCCACGAACATTACCTAATCTTTTCTGTCCATCTGCATGTGTTGGACAAACTGTCAGGGAAGTTGCTGCATGCTGTTGATCTCCCTCGGGCTTTGAACCAGACACATTTTTGGGAATTTGGGAAAAGATGTTACTGCAGCTGCTGGTGGTCAAACTGCCCTTGACATTTTCTGTAACATTACTGATGTCAGAGACTAAATGTTACACCAGCACTAGAAGACTATATGGCATAAAACCTCACACTGACATCTTAAAAAGAAAAATCGAAACAGAGTTGACTTGAGTTGGAAAGAAGATGGTGGAAAAAATGAATTATCTGTGGATAAAGGGCTCGGTTTCAGGAAAATGTATCTCTGCCGCAGTCTTCTCTAAAACGTACGTACTTGAATTTCACTGAAAATAAGAAACCACAAGGGAGACACATTTTACAGCTAGTAAGGTCACATAATAAATAATTAGGCAACTTAAGAAATTTTAGTGAAAGGGTGCTCTAGCTTCTTGGGGGATTGAGGGAAACAAATTATCAGAACTGATGATCCTCAAGTTGGAAAAAACACAATGTGCTTAAAATCTGACTGCATAAATCCCAGAAACCATCCTTCAATCCACCACAGCTTTTTGAAATAATATTATTATGCTCTACACAAGCATTTAATACTTTAAAAGCATCAAATCTGATGTAACGTTGGTTGCAACTATGAATTTCAAACTGCATCTCATGTTGTGTTAAGTGATCTGGCTATTGGATGTAGATGTAATTCTTATCTTATTAAACTTATATTTAGTCCACCACAAAACATTGCAGCTTGTTCTTGAAATCTTGAAATGTTATCCACTGAGTTATTGCTTCCGTGTGGCAATAGTCTAGTGAATTCCTCATTACGTATAGATAGTATGTTGTCTGATCCCCACTGACAACTTGAGAACTGGTGAGTTAAGCAACAAGGGAGGCAGTTGTAAATATTTTGTGATTTGGTATCGTGCCACATTTATTTCACAGTTGGCTCAAACTTTGGCAGGTGCATATCGTTGCAAGGGAGTGTGAAAAGACTTGTGGGTAAATAAAAGAATCATGTTTATTTGTCATACTCAATAGTATTTGATCCACATGTGCTTTTTATTGCTTTTTACGTAATGATGCACACTGGAGCCAACTTATCGGTATTTTGGACTTGCATGGAGCAAAATAAAACATAATGACTGTCTATTTCTCACAGGAGAATAATATTGAATCCATATGAAGACAATGCAAGAGTTTAAATGAAAGACATGCTTACATTTAGTGTATTGTCGCCTCACAAGAAGAAGGACCCGGGTTCAGTTCGGCTGGGTGCCTTTCTGTATGGAATTTAAACGTTGTCTCTGTGTCTGCGTAGGTTCTCTCCAGGTCCTTGGCTTCCTCTTACCATCCAAAGACATGCAGCTAGGTTAACTGGTAATTCTGAATTGCTCATAAGTGTGAATGGTTGTCTCTATACATCAGCCCCTGCCTCTTGCCCAATGACAGCTGGGATAGACTCCAGGACTTCTTTGACCAATAAGAGGAAAAGTGGTTAAGATGATGGATGAAAAACTTATATATGAAAAGTTTTTAGT
>OMLM01014277.1:0-15452 GCA_900302695.1 Helostoma temminkii | reverse complement strand
TGTTTGCCTGAAAGAGACGGTTACATAAAATTATTACATACAAGAGAACCGCAAAATGAGTGGCTTGAAGGAATGAACTCTGTTTTACTGTTATTAATGTGATTAGCTTCGAGCTATGGTCACTGAGTTTATCAGATGTATGAGATTTATGACATAGAAATCATTAACACTACAATAAAATAATTATTAAAACTTACTAAAGCCACTTTAAGGTTACTGCCTTGGATAGACTTGAAAAGGTTTGTCACTCTAGGCTCCAAACCATCACCAACGAAAATACCGTGAGTGATATGATACAAGAGGATGGTTCTGAGAGCTGGTATGTCGCCTGAAATACAGAGCAGCAAACACATACATTTTGAATTCATCTCAATTTTGTTTTCCAACAACCCACATGTAACACATTAAAACTTAAAGGGAGTCTGAGCGACGTACTTTTGAACTTGTTCAAATCCGCTTTGCTTAAACCAGCAAAAGCCATATCGCTCGGGGCGAACAGCGTAAAGTCTCCCTCCTGTTTCAGCAGGTCAGTCAAATCAGCAGCATCCATCAAAGACAAAAAGATCCTGCAGCACGAGAAGAATACAGTAACTTCACTGTTAAAACAACTGAGACATGACATATTGCAACACTCACTCATCCCCATATGTGCCATGTGGATTTATGCTGCATTTTAATTCCACTGTCCTTTCTCACCAGCACCGCTCTGTACTTACTTGAATCCTCCATTTGCTTTCAGAATCTCAAACATAGTTTTTTCTGCTGGTTTCAACAGAGTCTTCGTGAGATGGAGGGCCCCGTTGCTTGCTTCTTTACTGCCCCTTATCAGACAGGAATTCTCAATGCACACAGCCTGCAGAAAAAATGCACAAGTTAAACACAAGGGGATCACGGTTACAACTCAATTGTATAAGGCCTGACAGTCGAATGACAGCTGTAATCCATGTGTTCTAGTGCACAGTTGCTGGCACCAAGCCACAATTTTGAGCACAGTGAGAGAGAAGAGGACGCACGGTGCGATAGATGAAAATCCTCAGAAGTTTTCCTCCAATGGTCTCCAGGCGCTGGCCATTGTAAAACTGTCCCAGGGTAACCTTGGTCTTCAAGATGTGGTTCTCCAGGATTATCCTGAGCAACTCCTGATCCATGGACTTCACTTCATCTGTAAAAGACAGAATTCATTGCCATCACTGTACATTTACATGTAATGTTAGTTCTACAAACGAACGTTGTTAATTCTTATTATTTCGACCGTACTTTCCCCAGAGCAGCAGCTGTCTGCTGATTTACTGTACAGTTCTGCAGAAGGGGCATGTGAAGTATCTCAGTTACTGTACAAAACAGACTTTACGGTCTGAATGCAAAATTGCTCTTACTTCTGCTATTTCTGTCTTGCACATTCCTCACACCCATTTAAAACTGTACTGTTCAAAAGCTGAAAGTATTCTGCCTCGCTTAACTGCACATTCCTGTTACAGAAACGAAACATCTCTACTCCCTTGGGATCAAATCCAGGAATGTTCTCCGGAGGAGTGGGTAACTTCTGGAGTGCCTCCACAAGTTTTTAATTTTCCAGAAGCTCCATATACAGTATGTGATCATCTATTCACTTGCCGCATGAGTCAGTACTCAAAGAGTACTATATTGAGTGTGACAGAGTGTGGGGCAGCCAGGATCCACATGTAGCTACCTGTTCAACACAAATGGATGTGTGTGATGTACTGAGCAGTACATGTCTCACCACTGAAGGCGATGTTTAAGGGAGCCAGAAAAGTGTACTCAGCTTCGGATTTCATGGATGCAGTAAGGCCCAGCTCAGACACCATGTCAACAAAGACCGACTGGCTAGGTCCCATTAGTTCCATCGCCACCTTAGCTTAAAGGGTAGAAGAAATTTGGACACAATTAAATAATAGTTTTCTGGAAACACCAGGTACAAAAGATTAAAAAGGAAAAGAGTAGATGTTGGCCTAACCTGAGTCTGGCATTAGAACTTTGTCAATAAGGTGGATGACACCGTTGGTTGTGACAATGTCCTTCTTGAGCACCATCTTGACGCCGTTGACAGTTAAGCTGTCGCCATCACAGCCGATCTCAATGTTGTTTCCCTCCATGGTCACATAAGTGCTGCCTGCTAAGATTGCCTCGGAGCATTGGATTGAGTCCAGGAGGTGGAAACTCAGGAGAGCTGAAAAAGTGAGACAAATATTTAAATTTAATTAATTTGTGGTTTATGTGCACAGTTGACTGCATGGGTACAGTTAGGTGTACAGTTGACTGCATGGGCTGTTCTTTGTTAAGAGACTATAGTGGCCTGGTAACCTGAAGACCCTTTGGATCCCTTGGGTCCTTAAGTGAGAATAGTTTTGATTCCTTCACAGTTCTGTTGAAATTTTTGTGACGTGGTCCTCTTTCACATTCTAGGAAGCTGAGTTCCAGTAAAAAGTGTTGGGTTGCTGCCAATATAACCAGCTTTGTAACTGAAGCAGCTCTCCAAAAAAAGTGAATGTACAAAAGGTTGCGATTATGCAATTTTTTGTTGTGTGATTTGTTTATTTGAAGAAGTGTTGCGTTGTTTTAACCTTCCACTCACAATTTCATGCATTACTTGAAACACACTTTATTTTTGTTACTTTTTGACACAACTTTTTTATGTGCAGCTTGCCAAATGTCCGCAACTTCCAATGCGTCTTTATCTGTTTTTAATTTAAAGACATTGAACATGACCCAGACTACCAAAGTCAAGCAAACATGCTGCCAGGGCACCTCTCTGCATTTCTTTTCCTGCCCTGCCATCACTAAATATAAATACAGTACTAGTTTGCTATGCATAATATAAACCCTCACTCTCCACTTTACTGTTCCAAATGGACTTGTGTGATCTCTGGGCAGCAACAAACCTCTAAGAATACAAGCATGGATTACCTTTTAGGACCTCGGGGTCACTCTGAAGCCTTTCCAACACATCGCCGCCCAGGCTGTCAAAGGCATCATTGGTGGGAGCAAATAGAGTGTAATGTCCCTTGTCACCCAACATGTCCAACAGTCCAGCAGTTTGGGCAAAATCCTAAAAGGTCATTTCACCAGCATTATTATGTTTCACTATGCAATATGGTACATTTGCAGAACCTCTATTAACCAACTATATATCCCCATGAATCTTATTTTTAATATCTTTTTCTTTTCCTACAGTTTAAAAATTTCCCTTGGGGAATCTGGTACAGTTTCTGTTATGTCCGCTAATGCGCACTATTCCTACTGAATTGAAAATTAGGGGAAACAAATTGTGTCCTAAACTGCCTGTACTCACATTCAGAGTTGCCAGGTCATCATTGACTTCAATGACATCCTTAATGGTGTTTCCAACAGCGCTGATGACACGGTCAATCACATGCACAACTCCATTGGTTGCAACCTGGTTGGCATAGATAATCCTGGCGCAGTTCACAGTCACCACCTGCACATAACATGCACTTTAGTATTATGCCAATGAAAATTGTTTTGGGTACAGCTGCAAGCCGACTGATTTACTCACCCCATTGGGATAGTGGTTAACATGGAGAGCAAGGTCATTGTACATGGAGGTGAATTTCATATTATTCTTCAAGTCTTTGGTCAAGAGGCGTTTGTTGACCATGTGATAATGCAGAGCGTTGTACAGTTCTATGTTGACATTGCTGACCAATGCATTCCTCGTTTCCTGTTAGGTGACATAATTAAATGGTCAAACGTCAAAGTTAGAGAGCTTCCGTATCTTTTTGTTTTGTTCTTCACGCACCTCATCCAAAGCCTCCCAGGCCTCATTGCTGGGGGCAAAGAAGGTGAAGGATCCAGATCCCTCGATCTCAGGCCTCAGCTTGGAACTGTCAGAGTATCTCTGTGTTGAGGTGGCCTTCACCAGACCCAAGGTGTTATACACATTGTCAATCGGGGCCACTAAGACAGAAATTCACGTAAAACACATTTTGAAAGATTTGGGGCAACATGCATGTTGGAAGATATGGCAAATCTTTATACACCAACTGCACTGTAGCACTGAATGCAGCATACCTGCAGGGCAACCACGCATGCCATCCAACTTCATGTACCCTGGGCAGCACTCATAAAGTGGAGTCCTGCAGGCAAAATAAACACAAATGTGAGTATCATCTCGGGGCAGTAGCACATGCTTTGAAATACAGTTTGCAAGCATTTTTCAACATAGTTGTGTAAGAAAGAGAAGTAGGAAAAAGTATGTTTTATGGCTGCCCTGTTTTGAGCTGAATCGTCATTTAGTGTTGTGTGTTCAGTGTTTCCAGATGTTACTGATTCTCTCCTTCACTACCCAAACTGTGCATGTGCTCCAAGATCTTAGGCCAAAACTTAATGGAAAGGGTGCCTCAAGGATTATGCCTCTACAACTGTAGTAAATTTACATTACCATGAACTCCTCTTTGAAGCTAACAATTAGTTTGGACTGTATTTGGCTAACCTCGGAAACATTACAAATCTGGCCTTGCAAAACAGCAGTATAATTAGAGCAAAGTTCTAGAAAGTTGGTTAATACAGGGAACATTTAAAGGTTGCAGTGGTCTGCATAGAAACAGTTGAGCCAATCTAAAAAAACAATATTAGTCAGTTGTTACCACAGTTAGCATAGTCTAAAAAAATAATCATTGTGATATCTGAAATGAAAAATGTTTGAAAAGCATATGAGAAGCAGAGCAGTGCACCATAGCTTGAGGGGGATAATATTATTCAAGGTGCAGCTCATAGATATAAACATGTCTATACTGCTTGTGGCAGCAGGTATGGACTTGTTGGAACTATAGTATTGTTTCCAGCTCTTGGCAACCAGACATGTGGAGATGTATGTTTAACCTCAAATAACTAACAAGTATGCAACAATAAAAAAAACCCACAAGACATAAAGAACATTGCAAATGTACCTATGCAGTCAAAGTTGGCAGGAGAGTTCATCATGGTTAACTGCCCAGTTTTTTTAATTAGAAAACTTTAACACCAAGTGTTCGGTTCAATGTGACAAACAGAAGAACATTATCGCAGCCCTGTGTTTTACAAATTGATTACAAATGTCACAGTAGCCTTTCTTTTCAGTGTGTAAAAAGATTCTGCATAACCCAGAATTCAACAATGGGAAAGATGAATGCACTGAAGTCTGCACACCAGAAATGCTCCATCTGTGGACTTTATGACTGTCAGCATGGTTGAAAACAAATACAATATGTTTAACTAATGATGATGATACAGAACTGCAGATGAACATGACACACAAACTTACCACAAACAGCTAGCATAGCAGTTTCACCAATTAATGTCTAATCTTCAAGTCCTGAGGTCAACAGACAAAATTTAAAGCAGGCGTTGTGGAGTGTTCATAGATTTGATGTCTCAGACAGAATAAGGCCTCTGGGTCATTTACCAGTTTGAATTAAAGTTGAATGGAGTTAAAGGGACTGGGATGAGATCACAAAAAACCCCATTAGGGCAGAGTCAGCAAAAACCCTCACTACACCGCTCTCCCACACAGAGGGCCTGTGTCTGGCCATGGAGATGGAAACTTTTCACTTGTCAGCATCTCTATAAAAGAACCATTCCATTAGGAATTATGATAACTTTGTCAAACGTGACAATTGCCATATGTGGCTTTATTTCAATTCAACCCATCACTAATTGGCAGTTTGGAAGTTTAGTTGTAAAAAGATTTCTTGAAGACAGAGCTGACCTGGAAGTAGAAATATTTTCATTTCTTCAAACCTCAGTGGGTGAAGACATGTACTGTATGATTCCAGACACTGATGTCAAAAGTGTACTATGTACTCTGCTACAGGAAAAACTGAAGTCAGCTTTGGGGAAACTTTTGCCGAATGAGACAATGGTACGAGGCATCTCGTCTTGGATTGTCTCGTTTCTGCTTATTTTATCTTCAAGATATTATAAGATCTTATCTAATCTTGTCTCATCTTATTTTATCTAATAAGATCGAATAAGGACTTATTCTCATCTCTTCTAATCTCATTTTATCTAATAAGATCTTATCAGACCTTGTCTCATCTTACCTCATTGTGTCTTATTTTATAAGATCCTATCTCATTGTCATTTCGTCTTGCCTCATTTTATGTTATCTTACTGCATAAGATCTTAGCTCATCTTATCTTGTCTCATTGTATCTTATCTTTCTCTTTCTTCTTATTTTATCTTATGAAATCTCATCTCAGGAGACCTTTCATCAATATACTGTTACAGTTGAGAGTTCAACTCTGGCCCAGTATCTTTTGATTGATTCCATACTCCCATGTCTGACTGCCACTGGTATATGTAACATTCATTGGTGGTTTCCAATTTTATCATTTGCCAAGTTCAGTGAGCAGTGTGTATCCATCACGAATGACAAAGCCTATTTAGAGTGCTGAGCATGTTGTTGGCATAATGCAAACAGAGGGCAAACTGTGTGTGTGTGAGTGTTTAATCCATGTCTAAACCCAAAAGTGCTGAGAGAATTGGAATAATAGCAGAAAAAGAATCTAGAATGATTGAGCTCAATGATTTTCCTCAGCCACATCATATCCTGGAATCAGCGGTTTACCATCGTGGCATCCAACGACGACCTGGCGTCCTAAGTTATGAAAACCCCAACTCAAAGTTTATAGCATTGTATGAAATAGTCTTCAATACAAAGAGTTTAGGGCTGAGTCCATGTATGTGTTTTTCATTTTAAGAGGTAGTTTAATTCAAAGTAAGATAACAGATGTCTGTCCGTATGGAAACATCCACGTTTCCATGAAAATCCCCAGAGAAGAAGGAGAAGAAAAAGAGAGGAAACAGATGTCAAACAGAAATGTTATATTTTCAAAATCTTTTGCTTGTAATGTTCATCTTTAAACAGGAAAAGCCATGTGTCCTGTCAGAAACATAGAACAACACTTACGCTTTCTTTCCACAAATTGTCCCTCGGTACCAATTCCGACATGTGCTGAAGTACTTCTTTTTGGTCCCCTGAACTTCCTGGATTGCACACACATTGGGTCTGCAGAAAATTGGGGGGTGAAACAGCAATGAAGGATTAATCAGTAGGTAAAATATATGAGTAAGACTCTATGAAAACTCACCAAATGTTCAGCTAAATATACAACACAAATATATTCAGATGTAAATTATTATGTAACAAACAGTTCTGCTGGGAAAGACTGCCAAGTGTGAATAAATATTTGGCAACTACTCCTGCTGCTTCTGAGACAAATAGGAATTATGGCATCTATGCCTGGTGGATATGAACCAGGGTTATTTGAGTTACGATTATACTGTAACAAAAATGGTTTACATGTTTTCTTAGTAAAACATTTTGAATAAAATGTCATCATATATACCACAAATAAACAACTGTTGAAACAACTGTCACTCAAACACTGCATAAAAATAGAAGGTACACAAATGTGCAGAAATTAACTACTGAGGTTTGTTAAGCTCAAGGTTCAATACTATTGCATGTTAAATGAAGTAACAGGACAGTAACAAAATAACAAAAAACACAAATAACACACAAAATAATAATAAAAACATAGACATTCTTACCCTTCTTTTCTTGCCCTGATGCGACTGTGGGCGACAATTTTGTCATAAGCTAAGCCATCAGCCTTACAAAATGTAGGGAGCACAAAGAGTGCAAAGGCAGCTACAAAGGGGAGCTTCATCTTTGCTTTCTTAGCTTCCAAACCCAGAGTAATGGGAGCAGACTCAGAGTGGGAGTTTATATACCACAAGTCTCACCCCTCACTCAAGGAGGATGGCAATATTTAATGCATGCATGGACCACCCAGAACTTCTGTTCCGTTCACAGGCTTTATCATTGTTGTGTAATGAATTGTGCACTTTAAAACTTCATATTTTAGTGCATTGTTTTATATATACACAGTAGGTCATTTTTAAGACAGCTGTTTTCTAATCTTTACCATTCCATTTTGTGCAAGTTTAAAGGTGCAATGCATTTCTCACAAACATATATACTATTTCAAAACATTTTTCTTTGCATTGCACAGAAGACAAGTCAAATTTTTAGTCTGTGTTTCTCTGCACACTGCTACGAAACAGGTCAGCATGTTTTCCAGTTTAGGTGGAGCCCTTAAGCTAAGCCCCCACATTAGAGACATACATACTTAGCAGATGGAAAACTTGGGATGCAGAATACAGCTGTATCTTGTCTATAAAAGTGTCATTTATTTGGACTGCAAACAAAGAAACATTACATAATCTCTGTTCTGAGCAAATGCCAGAGCAGTGATAGTAACCTTTCAGAATGTAATCTGCTCCACCTTGTGGTGGGAGGGAGTCAAGGCAGCGAGTCCCACTTTTAGATCGAAGAGGGAATAAATGAGGTAACTCACTGTTTGAAAAATGGAATAATTCCTTAAAGATATTTAAAAGTATGCCAAATGCATTCCCGGAGGAATTGAGATCTCCATATAAACTGACACTTTAGTTTTTATTAAAGTTATTAGATTTTGGATAGGACCTCTGACAGTGAAATTGCACAAGCAAGGGCAATACGATAAGATAAACATGTCAAGCACTACCTAATAATAACATCTTAAGTATTTTGTGAATCCTGTAAAATATTTATAGGATGACTACTTCTTCCCAAGCATAATAACCAACTGATAACAAAAGACTGTACAAACCTATTTAAGTACTATTTATACACAAGTTCTAAAAGCATAGATGTTGTTAAGCTTTACCAATGGGTGCTTTTACTCACAGCCCAAGAGAAATAATTTTCACTTTTCATTCTACCACATGTTGTTCACCCTCTTGGCTAGCCTGATGTTCCAGATAAAAGCAATGTTTTCCCTACCAGCCAAGTTAATGGATTGTAAAAAACGAACAAACTCCAGAACAGCAGCACTGTTCCTGGGCTGAAAAGCATTGGCCTTATTTATGCCAGTGTTTTAATGCTGTGCGGTATATTCATTTTGACCATGAGCTTGAAAGCAGAAAAGTTTAAGATATCATTATTTAGATGCTATGAACTTGATTAGTCAAGGACTGTGCAAACGGGCTTAGGCATAAAATCCCTACTCAGGCTTTTTGGGTCTTCTGAAATCCCAAAGACTGGAACATATTAACTTTAAAATCCCAACATTCCAGTAAGCAGCTGATTCTCATACTAAAGATTATCACAAGTTCAGGTGGAGCACAATGGACCAAGAGAGTCTGACAACACTGGATTGGTTTAAAAGGGAACACAGGAGCCAGGGAATGGACAGGTGAGTGATTCTTCAGAGGACCAAGCCAAGAGCAGGAATGACACTGCACACAGGAGAACAGAGTTAGTGATGGTACAACGAACGCCAAGTATTAATCTAAGCAAGTTCTGAATGCTGAAGTCACTGGTTATGGCAGGAATGATTACAGGCGTTGGTGAGTATTCAGATCTCTAGGTAAGGGATGGATATCTGGCACTGAGGAGGTGAGGGAATTAGATTCAGTGATTCAGAGCCAGCTTTCAGGAACAGATCAGAACAGGTGGCGATCACAAACTTACAGAACCGAGGGCCAGAGCAGTAATCAGGTCCAGGACAGGTTCAGGGCCAGTAACAGGAGATCAGGTCAGATACTCACAGCTCATGCTGTGGCAAACAGCAATTGGCAAGGAGTCACAGGTCTACTTATAAGGAGTAGGGACCAGGTGCTAATGATTAGACTGATTAGAGTGAGAAACGAACCAGGGAGAGCGATCAGAGACAGGATATGGCCCTATATGGAATAAGAACCCTGGTGCCAAGCTGGAGACCGTGTACTTGCTCGCATGGAGGAATAATAGCACAGATGAACTAGACACAGTGATAATGAAATGCAGTGTGGCTTGTACGCTTTGAAAGTCTGAATCACCCACTTCCACACAGACACAAACACTGCATGTGTCACAGCGAATGGATAAAGTAACATTTGATGGCCATGGCCACTTTCCTCTCTTAAGTGGAAAAGTATACAGTGTGACAGCAGTTTAAATTGTGTGAGCTGTTACATGTACAGTATAGTATTGTAATTGCCACTATTATTAGTGTGTATACACAGTAATTAGTGTACTTTAAATAAACTGTCAGTGTTAGTGACTGCAGGTTAAAAGCAGATATAAAAATAAAGCTATATGTTTGTCACATGTTGCATGGAAATATATAGGTTTTCTACTTGTCTAAGTAACAACACTGGGTGTGCAGTCTGTACAGTGTTGTCATTGTTTACCCATCATTTCTCTGCCCACAACACTACACTGGTCTTCCATACTTACACATCACTAGAGGGTGCCTTATGCCCGATACAGGAAAACCTAACACAAGTGCCACAGATCCATAACAAAGAATGTGTAGTTCATATCACTTCAGAGCTAACAAAAACTACCAGTCAAACATTTGGACACACATAGGAATGTCTTCAGCTGTGTTGCCATCATTGCAAAAGTTTTTCTATTTATCCTTTTAAATGAATAAACTTGCATTAGCAAACATAGAGTGCACTTTACACTTTATTTCTGATCAATTAGATGTTACAAATTCAGCTTTTCCTTCAAAAACATGCTAATTTCTATAAGTCACAACTTTTGACAGGTAGTGTAAATAACTAAATGTATCAAATTAGCATTAGTTCTGCAAATACAGGAAAGCAAGAGTCTGGAGTTATGCTTTTCCTTGGACTTGAGAGAGGATGTTGATGTAAACTGTGTGTGCACTGTGTTAAGGGCACTGAATAAACAGAGAAACAGAAAGTAATAAACTGTTTACTTAAATGTTTTCTCCAGTAAACACAATGAGACGGCAAAACTCAGCAGTAAAGACCATCAAGAGAAAGGCTGCGTAGTGAAAATTTCAGTTGTTTCGCCACTGTACCTATAGTGTGTTGTTCCGGCCTCTCTCTGCCCTCATGTTAGTTTCTCATTTCACAGTGTATTATTTTAAAATGATAGAATTTGAAATATATGAAATGAAAAGTGGAAGTAAATGGAAGAGCTAGAGAGTGTATTCATTATATGAAAATATTCAAAACACTTTCAGTAGTCACTTTTATTTAATCACAGAATCATTTCAATACATATCTTAATATAGTAAATTGCACAGTCCAGCAGGGCCCTTATTCTTTCAAGATTTCAAGGTAGCTGACGCAAGAACACTTGAGGAAATTTGAATAACAGAAGACAAAAGAACAAAAATATTAGTAAAACATTCATAGCCGAAGAGAAACTGTTCCAAATCTTTAAATTACAGTAAATATGTGTTGTATTCTTTAATAAACATAGTGTATTTACATTACATTTTAAATTTGCTTACACATTAAATACAAATTCTTAGCAAAATGTACTGTCAGCACATGAGGAGTAATAGTTGCTCTATAGATAGTGATTCAATACATAATATTTTTTGCATGTTTACTGTAGAAGAGTAAAACATAGGCAACAGGGTGTCAGGCTCTTTGGAAGTAATGGCCCTAGTTAAAACATGAAAGAATGATCACAATTCCCTGAGCATATCTTCAGTCGGTGGTAAATGCATGTAATATAATGTGAAATGACATAATGTAACATTATTATACCATTATCTACTGTGTATATATGTCAGAATACTAAGATATTCAAACTGGAAATACGATTTAACTGCACTACTGTATAAGATGAATTAATTTATAAAAAAAAAACAAAACAAAAGACGACTTCAAACCTGGTAAATTAAGTGAATAAAAGCTTAAAAATGTTATTAAAAATGTGGCTCCATCGTGATTAACAGCTTTTGCTTGCAGATTAATTTTTATATTTTTTTGGCCCATTTTTCACTTCCTCTCTGCTACAAAGGTCAAGCTCTTGAATGTCCTTCTCCTCTTTCTTTAGGACTTCCACAAGTACTTCCTCAGTCTGAAAGTGGTCCCGGTTTTGTCCACCAGATCCCACTGAATCTTCCTCTGGCAATGAATTTATTTCATCGCATTTCTGAGTGGGGACTTTGGTCTGTTGCTGTAGGGACCCAGCGTCTGAGACATCCTTCGATAGCCTGTTCTGAGTCTTTTCTGCACGGGGTGGAACAGCTAAACCGCTGGCTAAGCTGCTGGGGCAAACGGAGCTGGCGGTGCTGGCAGCTCTGCGTTGCAGGGCAGTGGGGATTGCATCAAACACATACAGCTTTTGTTGAGGGTCTTCAGCAGGGAATTTCGGAGAATATTTAAATGAGCTTCCTGGGTAGGCCAAGGCAGAGCCTGCCACTGATGACCAACTAGGAGATTTACCCTTCATCATTCCCAAGACTTCATAGCGGAAGCTGGAGATGTCTTGCTTAAGCTCCTATCAAGTATTAAGAACCAGAGATTGAACAACAGCAGATATTACACTGGAATAATAAAGATTCCAATCTGGAAAAGTACCTTGAAATTCTCCTCGGTCAACCCTTCTTCTGTCTTGGCATCTCTGATCATTGCAGCAACATACCGCTTCACAAGGTTCTTCAAAACTTCCTGAAAAGACACATTATTTTTAAGACTATACTGTATTTTAAAAATGAAATAAAGCTTTATCACATATCACCTACATGTTTTTGTGGATACATTAAAAGCAAAACCTGCAATACCTGATACTCATGGTTTAATCTTACATTTTCAGCGGCGCGTCTCTAGAATGAAATGAAGAAATGAAGATCCATTCGTGAAAAAACACATTATTTCTGTTCATTTTTTACTTTCTCTTTCTCTATAGGTGGTCTCATGATATATTATAGCACATGATCGATATCTGAGGGGAACAGTTCATGTAATTTACTCCTCATTCTTTTAGGGCCACCCATTTGGAATCTATAACACCAGACAGTCACTAAAGAATCTATGCAATGCAGTGATGACAACATATATCAAAGCAAATCTCTGCAAACTCCTTACCCCCAATGTTTCAAAGGTTTCGAGTCTTTTTGTGCTTGGTCTCCTAAACAAATATGTCTTTATCCATCCAATAAGATAATAAACTGACTTTGGACTGGGTATTATATTGAATGGAGATGGCAAAGTACCCCCTTCTTCAAAATAGCTCATCCACAGTTTTGTTCTTGCAAATTTCCACTCTATATCTGCGTGATCCTGAAAAGAAAAACAAACAGCAATTCATTGAAACCTTTTTTTTTTTAAGAAATGCAAAGGAAGACAAATTAGTGAAGTAAAACTATAAATTAGGTAAGCGAGACGACTCACAGCAATATGCTGGTAGGAGTTATTCATCATTGCAATTAGCATGTTCAGAAGCACTACCAGGGAGATCACATTGTACGCGCCAAACATGGTGGTGCCCACAAACTCAGTAAATTCATGTGCTGGTTTCACATTTGTCACATAAAGAGAAATCAGGCCAAATATTGACCAAAATAATGACTGCAGTGTCTCGAACAGCCTAAAAAGCAAATAACCATACATCACACTATGCACTGCTGAAAAACAAACACATTAATTATTAACAAACAACAGATTTGCCAGGGACAATTTATTTAAGAACTTACGTTGAGAAGGCATTGTTTTGTTGATTACAGCGAATTCCTTTGCAACTATTGGGCTCGTTTGTTTCGTAATAAAAGTAGAGCTGGTTAAGGCCGTTGGCAAAAGCTAAAAGCACTAAACAGTAGATGAAGAGGAACTTGAGGATGTCTAAGAGCATGCGGCCTAGTGAGATCTGTAATGGGCCCAGATGGGAATTAGCAGTGAACAGGCAGATGAGGCGCAGAGAGCTGAAGATGTTGGCAATGGCAAACAAAGCCTCTGCCACCAAAGTTGGGTGCCACATTTCCCAGCTGCTTCTAAGTTTGGGCCCATGGTACTGTAAAAAGAAAATAAGGAGGATGGTTGATGCATTAAATAAATAAATATGGCTGTAGACTGAAGCAATGCTAAAGGTGGAATCATTGTACCCTTTTATAATTGAGTCAAATTGATGCAGTCTTTCATGTATTTTGAAGATCAGGGTATTTTTGAATTTGAAGTACCTTTGCATAGGCAACAATCTTCAGAGAAATGGTTGCAAGATATAAGGCGTTCATTATGAAGTCCATTAAGTTCCACCAGTCCTCTATGTAGCCTTGGAAACCACTATCCCACATCTGTTTGATCTCAGTCCATATAAAGCCTTGGAGAGATTAACAAACAACAGAGGTTATCAGAAAAGTTGCACACCGATAGTTGGATACAACAGTTTGGGGTCACTAAGAAAGTTCCTTGGTTTTGAAAGAAAAGCTGATTTTTGGTTCATTAAAATAACATCAAACCAATCAAATACAGACATGGATAATATTGTATGAGGCAACTGTAGCTAGAAATTTTAAATATAGATATATAGATATATATAATATCTGCACAGAGGAGAATTATGAGCAAATATTAGTTCTGTGCTCCAATATTATGTTTGCTAATGCAGGTTTGTCAACTTAAAATGATAACTGATAGTTATAAACCCCTGATGAAACTGTTATGCTGATTAAAGAAGCAATAAAACTGAACAGTGTCAACATCAACAATGGAGAAAGAAAATGAAAAAGCCATATCTCAGCCTGGCCAATATAAAGAAAAGACTATGGGAAAAAAAACACATAAGCTTGTTAGGAACATTGGAAAAAGGAGGCAAAAAGTCGAGGTGTCTGGATCACAAAGAAGAATATTTATGAGATATAGACTCAGACTCATCTGTCAAGCACAGTAAAGACAATGTGATGGTCTGGGACCTGCTTTACAGTAGCAGTGGTAAAGTGAGAGATATATGAAAGGGATGAAAGGGATCTCGGGGGGCATGTAGCTGAGTTGGTAGAGCAGTCATCTGCCAACCCTAGGGTTAGTGGTTTGATGCTGACGTGTCCTTGACTGAGACATCGAAACCCTGTAGTAGCACCATCATGTGTGTGTGGCTGCCCAAACAACAATATCCCCAAGAGGATCAATAAAGTATGTTCTCATCTCATCTCATTTTCTTCGCTTATCCGGGGCCGGGTCGCGGGGGGAGCAGCTTAAGTAGAGATGCCCAGACTTCCCTCTCCCTAGACACCTCCTCCAGCTCTTCCGGGGGAACACCGAGGCGTTCCCAGGCCAGCCGAGAGACATAGTCCCTCCAATGTGTCCTGGGTCTTCCCCGGGGCCTCCGTCCGGTGGGACATGTCCGGAAAACCTCCCCTGCGAGGCGTCCCGGAGGCATCCGAAACAGATGCCCAAGCCACCTCAACTGGCCCCTCTCGATGCAGAGGAGCAGCGGCTCTACTCCGAGCTCCTCCCGGGTGACTGAGCTCCTCACCCTATCGCTAAGGGTGCGCCCAGCCACTCTGCGGAGGAAACTCATTTCGGCCGCTTGTATCCGCGACCTTGTCCTTTCGGTCATGACCCAAAGCTCATGGCCATAGGTGAGGGTAGGAACGTAGACTGACCGGTAAATCGAGAGCTTTGCCTTTCGGCTCAGCTCC
>OMLM01014276.1:0-31144 GCA_900302695.1 Helostoma temminkii | reverse complement strand
CCTTAAAATAAAGCTTTTTTTTAAACTTCTTGTTCTCACTTGGAGCCTTGGTCTTGGAGTCAACCAGAATCTTTGTTACAGGTAAATGGGGGAACAGAATTATTAGATTTGTGTGTTTTGTTTGTGTTTTTTTTTCTCCCAGTCGCTAACAAGCATTGGTTACTGAAGTCTGAACTGAACTGAAGTCACATTGTCAAAACTCACTTTAGTCAGTAAAACAGAGACCCATGTAGAGCAAACTGTAAATCACTTTATTGCTTTTACACAAAATGCATTCAGTGACCACAGTTACCAAAATTCATCAACTGAGAAGAAAGCATCCCCTGCAAGACACTTTACTGTTGCAGCACATTTTTTTAAATGCTAACCTACTTTATGGTTTTAACTGTTTTGAACAATGATTAGAAAAAAATCTGCATTTATGCTGCAGCCACATTGAAATCTATAGAAAATAATATCAAAAACACTGATCAACACAGCTGAGTGCAGTTCAACTGGTTCATTAGCAGCAGATTTTTAGGGACATATGTGTCAGAAAGGACAGGTTGGTAGAGAGAGAGAGAGAGAGAGAGAAATGTCAGGGAGAGGAAGACCCAGAGCTGTGGTCTCTGAGATAAGGGCCACAGTTATTGACAGTGAAGTGAATGGACACTCTTTACTGCAGAAATCAGCAGATTTTTGTTTATAGCACTGAAGCAGAGCCAATTATGATTAGTCAAGTCAAGTCAAGTCAAGTAGGCTTTATTGTCATTTCAACAATATACAGGGCAGCACACATTGAAACAAAACAATGTTTCCCTGGGACCAAAGTGTTACATTGGACAACATAAATTAAATTAATAATTTACACATGCAAATGAAGCTTTATGTTTTATGACAGAGAGAAACGCTACAACAGCAGAAAACATGATAAATA
Source organism: Helostoma temminkii (assembly GCA_900302695.1). Lineage (NCBI taxonomy): Eukaryota > Metazoa > Chordata > Actinopteri > Anabantiformes > Helostomatidae > Helostoma > Helostoma temminkii. The sequence goes on along the minus strand of OMLM01014276.1, from coordinate 30,228 downwards.
TTTTCTATATTTTATGTTGTACTGATCAGAAACCTCCACTCTCTCACTGTGATTTCCTAGAGATTAACTGACTGTGTTCACACCCAGACTCACACAGACTTTGTACTAGGGGGCTGGCAGGAAAAAGTCTAGGTAATGTCCATGTGGGTTTATTCGGATGTTTACGTTCACACATGCAGCTCACCTGAGTAAAGCCCGGAGAAAGTCCGGAGTCCAGTGCATGTGTGAAAGCAGAGGTCAGTTTTGGGGAACAGCCAAACTTGCAGGGCACAACAGTTGCATTAATACTGAGAATTTTCCTGCATAACCAAAGTTGAGGCATGTATCCCTCCACTACTGAACGACAATACAATATGTTTTTATGGAATCTTCCTATGGTGCATTGCCAGAGAAGACACAAGATGAGATGTTGACAAAAACATGTGCCCAAATGCAGCATAGTAAATAATGTAATAGAAAAAGTACTGTAAATCACTATGGAATTAATAGAAGCAAACTGCTACATTTCTGATTCATTCTTGTTACAATATAAAATGATACATAATAATTTAGTACAGGCCTTACGGTGCAAATATGTTATTGTATCTGAAAAACAACCATTCAAACTTTAAAGATAAAATGATTTTCATGTAATGCTCTCTGTTAGTATTTAGTAGTTCAGTGTCCACAGAGTGACAGTGTTTGCCTCCTTAGTGAGACATGTTGCCAGTGTTTTAGATGAATGAGCTTATTTTGAGACATGTGTTTTGTGGGTGAGAGAACATTTTAGAGGTGCGATAAACTGTTTAGCTCATATGTGTGTTTGTACTGCAGAGTGTGTGAAGAGCTTCGAAAAAGTAGTTTCAGTATTGACTAATGCTTGTTACCAGTTTAAAAGAACTGTAATAGAATCAATACATTTTATGAAGAATTTTTGTCTGTAGAAAACATACTTGTTATTTTCTGGTATCAGTTGGTTTCAGTTACTTCATTCAATATTATATAATATTTTTTAATTGTCCTTTTACTTACAATTAAAACTGTACATTTACAACTAATTTGGACCTAATTTAGACCTAAAAACAAACTAATAATTGTGAAAAATGGAAAACAAGAATATATACATATATCCACAGTAAACAAAAAATGGATAATATTTTAATATAGCACATGTAACCCTGTAGCAACTGCACTAATGTAAATACTGCAAACAGTTCCTCTTTTTGCAGAGTTAGTGAACAAGAGTCATACTAACAAAGGAAATGGCCACTATGCTGTTTGTTGTTTTTTTTGGGCAGGTCAGTCTCTAGTCTCAGGATGTGAACAGACACAATATCTTGTTTAATATGCTTTATGTTGCATTACATAAAATTAAATGTGACACAGAGTGTCACTATGTAATTTGTCTCAAAATCAGCACAATAACCATCAGCAACAGCAGAGAGCACAGCACTGCAGCCACAAAACACAGCTGCTTCAGTTTTACAAGGACTAAAGAAATTACAGTCAACAGTATAAGACATGTTAACACCTTCCCACTGCTGCTTGCATCCCACTGTGTAGAAAAAGTATATGTCGTTATTTGCCTTGGACTTATCTTACAATTTAAATCTCTCCTTGGTATTTGGGTGCTCTGCAGTTTATAGACCACACTACACCATGGTTCATTTGTCAGTATGTCAGTGATTCTGAAAACCTCATAGGGAGGAATCAGCACTTGTCCGATTAGATTTGTAGCAGAATAATTTGTTATATCAGCACCAAAGCACGTGTAGATCTCAAAACAAGACACATTGCCATTAAAATCAAATGACTGCTTGGTGGACGCTGCCAAAGTGAAGGCGCCAAAACGCATGTTTGTGTTGATGACATTGTGATTAAATTGGTTCCATGTCCTGTGATAGGTGACTCTGCACGATGTCCGGTTTTGATGAAGAAGTTGAATGGCATCAGTCAGGAAGAAGTAGAAATAGTGAAACTTAAATTTGTATGTGTTGTAGTTCTGTTTCCCTGTTTTAACAGCCTCGTTGAAAGCTTGTCGAATATTTTTTGCTTTTGTGTAAATGTACATAACTATAGCATGTTCTTCTTTCAGCTGCTTGTGCACAAGTTTCTTCGCATGCCTTTCAATTAAAGCCCACGCAAAACTGAAGTTTCTGTTGTAGTGCCACTCAAACACACCAAACTGGTCTATCACAGAGGCAGCTTCAGAACGGCAACCATCATACATGTCATCGATTGAATCTGTTGCCATATCCAGAGGTAAAATGCCATCCATATTCTGCAGTGATGGATGAGAGACAGATACAGTGATCAAAATAAAAAATCACACAAGGTTTTGAAAATTCAATGCAGCTGCGATACCTGAAATGTTGTGATACCTGATAATTTTAACACAAATGCCAAACAAACTACATATTTTGGTGCATCTAAAAGAAAAAGAGCATCATCTCACCTCCACAGGTTTCTGAGGCCACCAGAATATTTCAAAAGGGTCATGATACAATAGGAACACCAGTAGCAGCAACACACAAAGGATTGCCCTGTTTCTCAGGGATTTTGGCTCACGCACTTGTCTTTTGCCAAGCTTCATATCTGAATGTAAAACAGAAGACCTCTTAAATGTTTTTTCAAAATCAATGTAATTTTCTGCCTTTTTCAGCAGCTATCCAGTATCTGTAAACATCCATAAATTATCTTCCAACAATGGCTGAAATCTGAATGTTTGGACTTACCTTTTTCTGCAAAGTGTTCAGCAGCAGCATGGTGTTTCTTTGAGGAAAAAAGGCTTAGGAATGTCGAGAGGGTGGATGCCATATCCAGCAAAGAGGTTCCACCTTGCAGGATATACAGGTGTAACCACGCAGTCCAGTCTTCTAAATGATTGCTCAAATGTGTTGTTTTGTTTAAACTGCATTCAGTGTTTCATGAAAAACCAGATTTTACATTATTATCATTTATCAGTTACCATAAAAGTTTTACTTTCTCAGTTGACAGCGTATATCCCATGCTGTGTGTATGTATTTGGTATGTATAAATGACACCCTTCCATCGCAATAGCACTGCCAGAGGGAGGTTCCACGTGTGGTAACACTAGTAAATCCTGTTCGGTGGCTTGCCTGTTTAAAACAAACAAAGGTGAGGCACTGAATTGCAGGACAAAAAAAAAGCACAGTCTCCTGCACTGAAGGCTCCTCTCATCTCCTCTCATAGACAATGCACAGGATGTGGTAAGTTGCTCAAAAACTTGCAGAAACTTTATAAAAATGTTCTCAGAGAAGTATAGTAAAGACTCAGCTTCAAAACACCAGGTAACTCTGTTATGCCATCTAACATATCTACATGATTTTACAATGACCATAAACATTGTAAGGAAATGTGTTAGGGGTGATTTTATGTCCCTTGCCACCAGGGAAGATAACATGAAGACATTTCACATAAGATCAAATCCACGCTCACTTTGTGTGGGTTAAATGACAGACTTTCTCTTTTCTAGATTCACTATGCCTTCCAGGAAGAGACACACATGTCAGAGAAAAGCCTTATCTGTATGCGTCATTACTTGTTTTGTTCTGTTTGCTGGAATGATGATCTTTGTTGTTGCATATGTAACATTCAACTGGCAAGATATCATTGGAGAGGTATTTAAATCCTTTTAGTAATTAATACTGCTGTAAATATTCTATATGACAACTGGAAAAACAAGAGTACTTAACTTCTTCTGATTACAAATACTGATTAAAATGCATAATTTTAATTTTAAGTAGGCACTATTACAGTGATTCCAAAAACCATGACATTCAGTAGTTTGTATATGTGGACTGTTTCAATACTTAATACAGTACGTGTAATGTATATTGCCATCTACTGGATAAATATTAAATCTATATCTGTTTCTCTTTATTTCAGAGTTCTACTCATGGTAACTCCAGTGATATCATGTATGAAGACTGCAGGTCCAAAGCCATAGTTGTGACCGATAAAACTTTAATGCATAGATGGGAGTTCAGTTTGAATTTCACTCAGGCTTGGAGTGATGCAGAGAAAAACGCTAGAGAGCCTGCACACACCTACATGGAGAAACGTCATTCAGTCGCCATATACATGTACACACAACCTGCCAGCCAAGACTTTGAGACTACAGACAAAACTGGACAACATCTCATGGAGACATTTGAGTCTCGCTCCTTTTTTTTTACCCTAAGTGAAGCCCTTCAGGTCCTGAAGCACAGCCAGGTGACATGTGTTAGTACAAATTACAGAACAGACTCCGCTTTAAATCTCACCATCTCAAACAAACGCATTCGGTTCAGCACCTTTGTTTTAGGCACTGATGAGTGGAACTTCACCACAAACGCTTCATGTTTTGAGGTATACACCTGCTTTGGTGCTGACATAACACATTACTCAGCCTTGAAACTAAAGACCCAGGTTCTGATTCCTCCCTATGAGGTTTTTAAAATGACTGACATTCAAACAGATGCACAGAGGTGTAAAGTCACCTACAGACTGAAGAGCAATCTCAACTGTGTTTATGATGAAGACAGCAACATGTTGTATCCAATATCTGCTTTACCAGTGGAGGGGCTTATGTTAATACTTAGCATCATTTGTATCATTATTGTATCTCTTCTGCTACCATTTGTCATTCTGAAGGTGTTAGAATACCACAAGATTACTACTATTTACAGAGCCTCATTATTGAACAACAGAATTTATAATCCAAGAGGAGCTGTCATTCAAAGTGTAGGCTATTCATAGTTTATAAGCTGCTCTTAGCATTGATGTGTTCAGGGAATATTTAGGTAAAATGTTTGTCCCTTTGTAGCCCGAGCTTAATGTGTGGTTGTCTGAACAGATGGACCAAAGTAAAATGTTTAAACTTACAGTATGTATGTGGGTTGTGATTAGACTACAGTAAAAAAAAATGCTATCTGCCACAGTGCTTCTTATTTTTTTGTGACATTATTTACATTTTCACATATCAGCACATATCACAGTAGAAAGTTATGGCTTTGCTCTATTCATTGGCTCCTGTAAGTCCTGACATCATGACTGTGAGCCAGCATGAACAATACCAGCACCCTGAAAGTATAACAGGGAAAATAAAATAGTTCATTTGTCACACTTCACTCCTTTTCCTGTGCACACACAAACACACTTAAAACGCTGACTGATAGAATTTGCAGGAGGGTGATCAACACAGTGCACTGAGGAGGTGATTGGTCAATGGAATGACCTGTGACATTTAGATGAAGTGGCCTCTGGCTAGTAGGGCCAGCCACACCTCATCCACAATTCAGCTTAAGCAAGTAGAATTAAGATTTAAAGTAAGTTTCCCCCTCTACACAGAGTATCTGCTTTTTGCTTGGGTGATGGGATACGATATGTTAGGGGTAATGAAAGGTGTTGTCTGTCTGGATTGTCATCAGATTATGATAACACAGCCTGTTAACTGGGCCAAAACATTATTTAACATGAAAACTGAGTTTCCATAGAAATGCTCCCCAAACATTTAAGCCATTTTTCAGTGTTTGTATAACTGAGGAATGTTGGTGTAAAACTTTATCTTCATGGTAACAGTCCTCCTACACACGTTCTTCACCAGTATTTCACAATCACTATGTGTTTCCACATATTATTAAGGTTGGTCTTATTTTTCTACAGACGAAAACTCATTAAGACACATAATGATTTGAAAACTGTTATAATACCATAAAAATATACACACAGTAGTGTGTTGAAATACTCGCAGTCAAAGGGTTAGTCGGTCATGAATCCATAATGTGCACAATAACATTAGTCACATAAAGGCTCAGAGATGATCCACCCTTATACAAGTAGCTGATGCTGAACAACATCAGAGTTTACTATGAAATTAGGATGTGCAGTTTTAATTGTCTTAGAGAGAATATTACAAATAGATCATAAATAATTAAACAACAACAGCAGATTTGCAGACTGAACCCAGCTCAAGTTTTTGTGTCAATCCTTCCTCTTCCAATAAATATTTGCTTTTATTTTGTGGTTTGTATTTCCACATAATATGATGATCTTCACTTACTGTAATACCCATCATGATGACTTCCATCAGCAAAATATGAAACAAGAGAGGGAGTTACAAGTTAGTACAAGTACAAGTTAGAGGAAGGTTACAAGTTAGGAGCAGTCATTTTCTGGGAACTGTATGCATCAGATAGAGGTTCAGGGTCAGTCGGAATCATTCATTTCTGCAGTGAGGCGAAGGTGTTAGTGAAGCTCAGCATTTTAATACTTCAGTAGTTATTTTTACAGCATTTTACAGGGAAACTTTTCCAAATGGGTCTTTGCAGATTATAACGTTTGTCTGTTTAGGGCAGGTTAATGCATCTGTTCAGTACATGTGGGAAATGTCCTCACACCCTGCTCTACATGTTCTACATCAGGAGACTCTGCACAGACAGATAAATAAACTGCTAGTTAAGAAATAGTTTCATTAACAAAGAACATACTAATCAAAACTGGAAACTAATCAAACTTTTAAATATCTGTTTGGGAGCAAATTCACTAAAGTGCAACAGCTTAATTCATGTGCTCTAGAGGTGTTGGTGCAGTATGCGATATTTTGAGTTGTGGAGAGACCTAGGATAAACATGTAAACTAACCCTTAGTTACAAATGTTTTAGAGAAAATCTGCTCAGGGTGTTGAGGTGTTGCTCTGTTGCAAAACAAAGATTGCGTGGAAATTCTGTGGAATCAGCTCAATCACTCAACATAACGTAACTAAAAGGAAGGAATAAAAGCATGCATTGTTGCAATAGGACACACTCACTCACGAAAGGGTGGAGATAACACAGGTCCACATACAATATAATCTAGCTCAGGGTAAACATGGGAAGCTGGCATAGGAAAAATCAGGTATGACCAACATTTAAATAAGGTTGGAACACTAAGGAGCACACAAAGGTAAGAGTGTGTCAAATGAATTTGCATCATTTGCATGTTGTGGAGTTATTTTAATTGATTTTAAATGATTTTATGTTATGATGCTGCTGATTTTATATTTTTATTCATATCTTGTAGCAACACTGAGCAACATTTCACTGTCTATTCCAATAAGAAAGTCTAGTATCATTTAAAAATCCTATGAAATGATGTTGTCCACTACAGGAGTCCACTTATCTGCCTCTGTTTAAACAGAACAAGTTTACTAATTTGTGTTGAGGTGAATGAATTCGTCCAACTACTCACTACCTACATTCCTGTTGCCTGTTCACTACATCCAAGTTTGCTTACTTCTTTCCTATGGTAACAGTTGTTATGGCTACTGGAAATTATTTTACCTACATTATACTATATACTATTATTATACTATTTAATGATACTTATACTTTGACTGCCTAGGTAATATTATTTTCAAAGACTAGGCCACTAGAACCTCCATCTATGAACCTGTCCTAGCAAAACACAATCTTTGAGGAGAGGTTGCTAACACTTTAGAGAACCCTTTGAAAATGTAAAGTTAATGCCAATAAACATTTACTTTAATTGTAGATAAGGTACTTTATTAAGCAAATGCAAAGGATAACAGCAAAACAGTATAATGTATTAGATGGTTAAAAATTAACAGTATAACAAGTATAAACATAACATCATACACACAATCTTCTTGGTATCTAAGGAATGAGACATGAGGCTGGTTAAAGAAAAGTGTTTATGTCTCATCCTTGACTTTATCCTCTTGATGATGGAGATTAACAAAGTTTCTCCAGGCAGTTAAACAATACATGTCTAGCCAGCAAAATCAGTTTTATACTGTTTTTACAAGACAGCCTGAATTAGATAATGTATAAATAAAGTTTGTGTCTTTCTTACACAAGATCATTGTCAGTAACTAATCATGAACCTATGATTGTTAACTTCTGTCATCATACTGTAATGTTCTATTTTAATGCTGGTATGCTCCTTTCACCAACTTTCTTCCTCATTTCAGCGTGACTCACTTGTATGCATTAGGTCAAACATTATTACATATTTCATGTCTCCTGTCTTTTACAACACTAAGTCATTACATTCTTAAGATTTTACCCCTAAGTGTCACCCAACAGGGTAGCACAGTGGTGTAGCACTGTCACCTCACAGCAAGAAGAACCTGGGTTTGAAACCACACGATGGCGCCTTCCTGTGTGGAGTTTGCATGTTGTGGATTCTCTCTGGGAACTCTGGCTACCTCCCACTATCCAGACACACAGTTACATTAGGTTATTTGGCAGCTCTAAACTGTACATAGGTCTGAATGGTTGTCTGTCTTTGTGTGACAGCCCTGTGTTAGGCTGGCTACCAATCCAGGGCGTGCCCGGCGACTGCAGTGACAGCTGGGATAGAGATTAGGATGATGGTTCCCTTAATGTGATCCCCTTAAGGCTTCTACCACCTACAGTTGTATTTAAGCTGTGCTGTAGAAACCAATATAACCATTTTCTTTATGACAAATTAATCAGTATTACAGATCACAATAATACCATCAACAGATAATACGATAGCATAATAGTTTTTGATAAATTGCTTTGATCCAACTTCTGCCTAAAAAGAAGCAAAAGAAAACCAGAAGACGGTTCTTCATTTCTTTTGCTTCTTTTTTAGTTGGTGTCTTTCCAGTTATTGGAGACATACTGTTGACATGTTGTCTCTTTCTCTGGGTAAATGAGAGTGTTTGTATTTGTTTTAAATTGAAAATGTTAAAAGATTATATTTCTCTCTTCCCATCTTTGTGACATAGTTTTGCTTTTCTCTTTATATCTCAGGTGTTTTCACTTGACTCTTGTTGCCTCATCTCACCTGGTTCACTGCGTAACCTCTCTGTGCTTAATATAGTTTGGAAGATAAGTACAGAAGATGAGACCTGGTGAGAGACAGGCTTAAAAACAGACAGAGAGGGGAGTGGGCACAGTAGAGAACCGTTTAGAGACAGTATCTATCAAGATCTTTTCCTCATCTTCATCCTGGTCCTCCTACTCCTCCTCCATCATGACTGCCACACAGACCATCACGCTCCTGGTGGTCCTCTCCCTGCCAGACCTGGTTCTCAACTTCCAACCACTCTTCTCATTAAATGGAAAATCCATCACTCACCGTGACATTACAAAAAGGGCAGTCCTCAGAAAGACAGCTGAGGTCTGCCGAGACATTGCTGCCTCTGAGGGACGGGTCTTCAGCCTGATAGTAAGTCAGACTAAAACACAATCAAATTTTAATCACAGAAGGACAATAAACAATACATCTCACTTATAAATGAAGGCAAATTATTTCCTTAAAAACATGAACACTGTGCTGACACCATGCACAGCGAGGTAGTGTTTGGATTTTAAACAAAAATGTTCTAACTTGCAGTGTCATCTTGTTTCTTTGTGTCTAGATTGATGATCGCCTGTCTCCTGACAAGGTGCAAAGGGCCTGTTCCTCTTCAGGTCAACTGAAGTCTCCCCTGTCCAGCGTCATTTTTTATCGTTCCATTACCAAAATGTACCTGAGCAACGCAAAAGTGGACGTGAAGTTTGTACTGAGTGCAAAGCACCATTTTGATGATGAGAGCTTCCTGGAAGCACGGGATATCATCACAGCAGGTACACTTCAAACTGCAAAGGCCATGTTTAGAAAGTCTAAATAAACTCTTTGCAGCCACTAAATGGCTAAAAAGCTTTTTCCTTTTGACATTGTCACTTTGAAAGTTTCTTCTATTAGGATGAATTTCTTTAACATTGGCTTTAATCACAAATGAGCAAAAGCTTCACTTGTTCCGCCAGCAGGTGGTGCCAAATGAGAAAATACAATATTGTGATGATTTACATTTTACAAGATAGAAATCATTTCTGTTGATTTATATCCTGTGCTTAGTGTTGCCAAACGTTCAATGGCCATATCTGTTTGTTTGTTTTTTTCATCTTTTATTATTCTCTTCCACCAATAAAAGAAGATTTCTAAGTTGTAAACAAAGCACCAGTTCAAAACATTACACCTTCTCATTTGCACCTTCAGTTTGCACCAAATTCACTCTAGATTCTTTGTTCTGCTGTTGAGGGGTGTCTGCGGTGAAGGCCAGTGTGAAGGTGCAGAACTTTGCTGCAGGGAGGTGGACTCTAGGACGAGTCTGTCATACCCTACAGGTGAGGATGAATTTGTTATCGGTTTTAATTGTTTGATTATTCAAATTATAAGCATGATTATGTAAGTCTGTTTCATATTCTGTTTGTTAAGGATTTCTACAGTCACAGTAACTGGGTGGAGCTGGGGAAGAATGCTCCCTACAGCGCACTAATCAGACCAGACCAGCCTCTTAAAAACCTGGCAGGTAGAGTGCTGCTGTCTGGAAGTGCACTGTGTGGTTTCAACAGTAGAGTTACCCTTCGGTCAATGTGTTTGCTTCAGTGAGCAGTCACTGTCACCATATCTATCACCTGACTATTAACCAACACAGACCACGCTATGACTCACAAAGCTTTATTTGCATGTACACACACAAAACTGTGCATCAAAATAAAGAAGAAACTCTGAATTTTAAATAAAGCTATCACTGTTTAAAAAGCTGTGAGATCACAATTTATTCAGAAATAGGAGGCATTAAATATGAATCTATACAATATACACTTACCATATTGTGCATATTTCTCTCTTGTTTGAGGTGTAAAGTGTTTTTTCCTTTTAACATTTACAGATATGTCATACTGTATTTAGTTTATGATTTTATGATGTTTATGATTTACCTTTGTTATTGTTTTATTTGCTAAATTTGCTGCAGGCCCAAAAACTGCAACATGTGGAAACTGTGTAGATGGGAACTGCAATAACAACCTGCTACATCAAGACCAGCAGCAGGGGCTTCTCACTTCAGGCTACTTCAACATTTTTTCCTCAAAAAAACCTGCAGGTATTAGGTTTTAACTATTCCATAATTATGATTTTTTTACATATATAAACTCTAAGTAACACAACTAAAATATTCTCTCTGCTGCAAGGCAAATGCAGCCACGGTGGTTCATTTGACAAAACAAGAACACGGGAACCTGTGGGGGGCATAAATAAGGACGATGTTGGGTCCAGTCATGGTTCACTTCACTACAAAGCAGCTGATTTGGCTGTGAATGCCACAATGGAGCTACTGCAGGACATCAGACTAGCTGCTGGAGACCAGAACTTCCTGCGGTAAGCGTAACAGTCAATCGAGCTATTTTCTATGAGAGCAATAAAAACATGAACATAGTGTAGATGGAGCAGTGATGCCAATCAGCCAAGTAATTACTGATCAGTGGCAGTTGACAGATAAAAAACATATTTATGTGTTGTTCCTGCAGACTGATGGGCCTTTCACACTCCCCAGTACTGTGTTTTGTCATCGACACCACAGGCAGCATGAGTGATGACATCACAGAAGCAAAAAGAGTTTCCTTTGACATCATTGACAGCAAGAGGGGAACCCAGCAGGAGCCCTCTGCCTATATACTGGTACCGTTCAATGACCCAGGTGCGTCATGTACACGGACGTATTTGACTTAGTCATCTCTGTTTCTACCACTGTGTATGTAGACATATAATCCACTCACTGATTAATAATTATTATGTATACAATGCGCAGATTTTGGACCTCTGATTATGACAACCGATGCAGATGTATTTAAAAATAGCATCAACAAACTGTCAGCAAAAGGAGGAGGAGACATCCCGGAGATGAGCTTGTCTGCACTGCAGGTGATGACACCACAATTAACTGTTTTCCTCTGTTATTATTTTGGAATCATTCATTCTGACAACAGTGTTTTGTAAAACAACATCACCAGCAATATCTTCAACATATCCCTGTACTCTATTTGACTGACAGCTTGCCTTGACTGCAGCCCCACCCTCCTCTGAGATCTTTGTTTTCACCGATGCTCCAGCTAAAGACACTGTTCTGAAAAGCACCATCACTGCCCTCATAGAGAGCACCAAGTCTGTGGTAAGAGTCGACTTTCCACCATTTTCGCTCATTGATGGTACTACAGTATGTGAACTATTGCCTTTACAACTTTTTTTTTTCCTTAAAATTTAGGTTACTTTCATGTTGACAGACATCTTGGCTGGTCAAAATAAACGCAGACGATCTCTGGGTATGAGTGGAATCAGCCAATCAGATGTCCAGCTGTACTGTGACCTAGCCCAAGCCTCTGGCGGTCAGACTATTGAGGTCACTAAGTTTGCCCTCTCTCAGGCCACTGCTGTTATAAAGGATTCATCAGTCAGTGCTGTGGTAAGACACCGAACAAGAAAGTCACACCTGACTGTACTGTCTGGCATGTGTTAAAATATGATGTTTCTGTTCCTTTCTCTCTTCCAGGTGACAGTTTTCCAGGCAGTGAGGAATCCTGGGAGGCCTGAGAATTTTACCTTTACTGTTGATGGTTCATTAAGGAACATGACTGTCTACATCACAGGATCCTCAGCTCTCACCTTCAGTGTCACCAGCCCCACAGGTGTTGTTTACTGCTAATTTCAGGTTTAGATTTTTCCATCTGCCGTTTACTCCTTCACCTGCCTTCAAAAATATCTTTATATATGTTTGTGCTGTACTGGGCCCCCCTTTGGGAGATAAAAATATATCTATGACCCCCTTTTTCTGATTTGTTTTCTGTGATTGATTATTGAATGTTTCATAAAACATGTTCTCAAGCTGAATTTTACATGGTCACACCTAAGCACAATTATGCTGGGAGGATTTTTATTGGAGAAAATTTCTATAGAAGTTGTTTGAATCCAAGTGACACAGACTTCATCCTCCTGTCTGCCATGCGCAGCTGTGAGTGACCCACTGTCCAACACAGACTAGAAACCAGATGCATGTAAAGTTTCTAATGCAAATCACCAGACAGATCACATGGCTGCTAAACCAAGGCCACACATGCAAAAATGTATTATTTTAATCAGATATTTGAGTTTTACTGGGACAGGGTTACATCTTGTGTTTACGTTTATATTAGTTACATGAAAGCACATAGCGCTCACCTTGTTGTAACTCCAGCCCTGCCCCCAGGGGGCGCAACCTCAAGTCTAGGAACCACTGCTGTAAACAGTTTTTAAACAGATTTCTTTCTTTCTGTCTACTTCAGGTGTATCTCAGAGTTCCAGTCAGCTCCGTGGTCCTCTGGCATCTGTCATGACAGTAGGAAACCTGCGTTGTTTAAGCCTCAACACTCAAACTGGATCATGGCAAATCAGTGTTAACTCCAATCATTTCTACTCTATCAAGATCACAGGTCAGTAAGTGAGAGTTCAGTGCTGTTCAAGTGATTTTCTACCCGCAGAGTTTTTAAATGTTTATTTGTCAACCGTTCTGTATGTATGTGTAGCTCAAAGTTCACTGAACTTCATTTACAACCTTGTGGAAGAGCATGAAGGACCTCACGGGGATTTCAGTCTGATGGAGGGACGTCCTCTTTCAGGTTAGACCACGTTTATAACACTGCCATCTTCATCTTTACATTTTTTATTTTAGTTTGTTTTCTAATTGTTCACAGCAACATCTATTAAAGAACTATTATCTGCCTAATCTGTTCTGTCTACACAACTGTATGTTCATGTCTAATGACCTGTCACATCTACTGTCTCTTTCTCTCTTATCACAACTTCTAGGTGCCAATGTCAGCCTCTTGGTCTCTGTGACAGGAAGTGATGAGGTAAAGGTCACAGAGGTCACTCTGTTTGGCAGCTCAGGACCAACAGAAGTCAGAGGATCACTGCAGGCATGTCAGATCTTACTCTTACAAACTTAATGGCCTGTGTATACTTTACATGGCTGCTTACCATTCTCTGTATTTCTACCTGAGTGGAAGCCATTTCCTCACATTTTGAATACTATAATGTCCTAGCGTACAGTTATCACACAATGTAACTTGACAAAAGCTGACTGTAAGTTAATTATTCAGATGTCACAATTTAGAGACCCCAGTTAACCATGTCTTTGGACTGTGGGAGGAAGCCGGAGTGCCCAAAGAAAACCCACACAAACTCCACACAGAAAGACCCTGGCCAACCCAGGACCCAGGACCTTCTTGCTATGAGGCGACAGTGCTAACCACAGCTCACACTCTCAGATCTCACTTTTCTGCATAAAATGTCTCTGCTTCTTTTCTCTTTGAGTACTGGCACGTCTGATGCCAGAAATAAGAAATGGACTGAGTAATGGTTAGCTTACACAATTTGAAGTCAGTCAAATGTCAAGTGTAGTTATTTCTTATTTCTCATTAAAACAAAACCTGAAATAAAGCTAATATTAGTCATGACCATTTGTGTCTTTCTGTCTTCAGTCAGTTGGAAGTGGTAACTTCCTGGTGACATTCAGTGGCGTCCCAGCAGGCAGCTTTGTAGTTCATCTGAAAGGAGAGGAAACCAGCACCACCTCTGGGTCAATGCCTATCAGCTTCCAGAGGCAGGCCTCTACACAGATCACGACCTCCAGCATCTTTCTTACTGTGAGCACAATCACCATCATCTTTCTGCCACAGTAAAGCAGCGCTTTGCTTCAGCATTTCTAAAATAAAACAGCTTGTGTTTCCTTACTTTTGGCAATTGCTAACCAGATCAAGGAGCAGGTACCAATATCATATTTAAAAACCAGAATACTTCCTTTCACTTATTTCTGATACGAGTTTAAATCTACCTTCGTCAATATATTACACACAAAGCTCTAAAAACTATTTAACCTCTGACCTTAACTTTCTGTTTTCCTTTCCTACCTTGTCTCCTTCCATTTTTTCAGGCCCAAGCTGACGACAGCAACATAGAACCAGGTTCTACCATCTCCATCCGTTTCACAGTCGCCACAACCACCAATGGAGTTATTAACAAGTCAGCAACTGGGATGTTCAGAGTGCGAGCCAACAATGACCGCAGCTATCCTTCCACTTCACCCAGTACTGTCACCATAGCAGAAGGCAGTGGAGGTAAAGCCAATGGGACTGTAACTCTAACAGTACCAGCGAGTGCTGCCTCCGGAACAGATGTGACTCTAACCATTGAGGTAGAAAATGAAGCCGCCACTGACATCAACTACTCTGTCCTAACTTTTTCTGTGGCTGCCAAGGTAAGAGGAGATGATAAGGAGCTTGTTTGAGGAATATTGTTTAAAATTTAAACATTCGCTGTGTATGTCATACAGACTTTTTTGGTCATTTGTAGTGTAGTGGTTTTTGCTTAGAATAAATTATTGCGATAAAGATTGCCATGACAATTAATCATGTTAAAGATGTAGTTCATACATAATGAAACTAACTGACCACATTTTGTTCTTGCACTTCTTTATCTCTCTCACTATCCAGGTGACAGATGTCTCCCCTCCCGTGTGTCAGGTACTCAGCATATCAAGCAGGTGTCCATCCTCTTCATCGCTCTGTGCTTCCTCACACTGGGAATTTACAGCTAATTTTTCCGATGGCATCAATGGAACGGGCATTGAGAGTGTCAGCGCCCACAGAGGGAACGGTACCCTCAACATCAGCACAGTGGCTGGAGCAGGGGGCGAGAACATTACAGTGGCCACCTACAACGCTTCCTGCTGTTCACAGAGTGTAGAGCTGGCTGCTGTAGACAGAGTAGGAAATGTGGGGACATGTGTGGGACAGGCTAGATCGTCCACCACAGGTGTAGTTAACAGAACATCCACTGGAGGGCACACGCTGAGCACCTTAAACACTCTCCTCATCAGCATTGTGGTGTCTCTGCTTTGGAAGTAAAAGTTAAAACTACTCTGTAAATATAGTACACATTTACATTTAGGTACCTGAAGGTAACATTTACATTTTACATTTAGCAGACGCTTTTATCCAAAGCGACTTACAAGTGTGGGACTACTATGGGTATCGGTGTCTTGCCCAAGGACACCTCAGCATGTAGCCAGCAGGAACTGGGAATCTAACCCACAACCCTGGGGTTGGAAGACGACTGCTCTACCAACTGAGCTACATGCTGCCCATACACAAATCAAATGACTCTCAGAGAGATTTAAATGTGTTTGTTTCATTATGTGCTTAAATTCAATTCCTACTGTGTGAAGATAACTTTCTTTTAGCTTTCTTTTCTCTGTGTGTGTTTTGGATGTTTGAGAGTAAGAGTTCTTTTCTATGATAGCTTTCTATGGTGAAGACAGTATGTTAGTGCCTGGACCTGCCATTACTGCAATGATTGATAGATGCTAAACTAAACTACATGAAAAGATCAAAGACTTTTAGGATTAAGTTTCAGCTGATAGAAATGTTTCTTTTAATTTGCGTCGTTGTATAAATATGTTTGAATTATTCAAAGTGTTATTTTTTGATGTCTCTTCTTGTTTGGTTGCTGTTTGAGTGGTGGTGCACGATAAATTGAACTGCACCGCTGACCACATCCTTTCAGAGTCCTGTGTTGTTAGACGTGTGATTACTGAGGGGAAACTTTACATCTACATACATTCATTTTCTGTTTCCAGTCATGGTGGTGAAAAGCTGTTGCTGCCTCTGAGGGACTGCCAGTCAGCCCGAATGTAAAGTCCTGTTAGGAGACATTGCTTGCTCATTAAAGGGAAACCCACATATACTAACACAAATAAATTTGAAGAACTGTTCTTCTGTCATTTTAGATATTTATTTAATATTAATGTCATTTTGATATTATACTATTTAGACCATAATGAAACAATATTACATGCAAATAATGAGCTCAACAACAACAAGAAGATGGATATTTAATTTACACTGAATGAAGGATGAGGTATAATCAAAACCAGTTGTGTTTATCTACTATGTTAATATAGAAAGTGCACTTACAGCTAGAGTTAGGGATTAGGTTTCAGGAAACATATTTCAATTTGTCTGTCCATCCATCTCAAGTAACACCTTATAAATGAACTATAGTAACAGCTCATCAATAAGTCAGAACCTCGTACCCTCAAGTAAAGTTACACATCTGGCTTCTCTGTTAACATTACCTGTTAACAGAGCATCATGCTGCTGAGGCCTGTGAGGAAGTAACTCCATCTCCAGAGTGTGAGGGATAATGGGCTCAGCTTTGGCTGCGGTACTTAAAGCCACTGAGAGCCTGGTACTAATAAGTTACACAGATCAGCCACAGCACTAAAACTACCTACATGAAGAGGATAACATTGATTATTATTTGGAGCAGATTTTCATCAAGGATGTCTCATTGCTGCATTCATTGTGCTCTCAACCCTGACCACTCTCCCAGTTCCTGTTGCTGAAAAAGAAACATGCTTTACTATAGGGATGGTATTGGCGAGGTGGTGAGTGGTGCCTGGTTTCCTCCAGACATAACGCTTGCTATTCAGGCCAAAAAGTTCAATCTTTGTTTCATCAGACCAGAGAATTTTGTTTGTCATGGTCTGAGAGTCCTTCAGGTGCCTTTTGGCAAACTCCAGCCGTCATGTGCCTTTCACTGAGGAGTGGCTGGCCACTCTATCATACAGGCCTGATGGATGGAGTGCTGCAGACATGGTTGTTCTTCTGGAAGGTTCTCTCCACAGAGAAATGCTGGAGCTCTGTCAGAGTAACCATTGGGTTCTTGGTCACATCCCTGACTAAGGTCCTTCTCCCCTGAGGGAAAGGTATGTGTCCAGCCTTCTCCCAGTTCATTGTATGACAGATGACTGGCTTCAAGAACGTCACCACTGAGCGTATTTGCTGCAGTTTGAATTTAGGACTTTTCCTTGTATGTATGTATGTATGTATGTATGTATGTATGTAAGTGGACTGTATGAGAATTTGTGCAGGTGGCATGTCTTATATAATAATATTTAGGGTTTTTTTTTGTTTGTTTTTAGGATGTTTGATATTTTTATTTATTTGTTTATTTTTAATTTCATTTTTTGTCTTTATAGGCATTTACTTTTGCACTTTGTCACTGTGAAAGATTGTAGTTTTGTTGTACATGTGCAAATACAATAACAACATTTTTTTTTAATAGTGTCAAAAATGACTTGGCCTAAGTTAAAGATCTTAGTACTTGCACCCCGACTGTATCAAACTGTGTGTTTGACTCTGGACTTCAGGTTAGCTGGCTATGCATAGAATTATTAAAATACATCAGAAAACAAAAACAATTACTAGTTTTTTCTCACAGTGTTAGATGCTTAATTAACTGCATAGTATAATTTTCATGGACAAAATATACAAAAGTAATTACACCATTCAAAAAAAGAATAATAACACAGATGCAATACCTAGTAAAGTTTATTTGTGTATTTCAGAAAAAGGTAAAACAATTATTACAACAAAGAATAAAATGAACCTCAGAAGGCAGTAAAAATATAACAAATACAATAATAGTTAAAGTGGAAGAACTAAGAGCAACTTCCAGCAGCCGAACAAGAATGGCACTTCTGGGGTCTGTTTCACAAAGCAGGATCCCTGAAGAAAGCTGGATAACCCAGAACCACATCTGATCTCTGATACCAATTGAAGTACACTGAGGTGTACCTGGTTTTACACAGTGCAGTTCCCCAGCTACAGCAACTTAGTGATCCTGGTACGTGAGACAGGTCCTAGTTATCAGAAGACAGCACAACAGCCTGGCCGAATGCAAACTGCATCAGGAGAATGGAAGGCGAAACAAACAGCTTGGTCCTTTAATCCATAAGGTATAATGATAAACGGATTTCAATTTTCCTTCAAATAATACAGCAACCACAAAATCAAAGTACAGAAATGTACTAGAAAAAAAGGTAAATTACCAAGGCAAGTAAACATCGAAGCAGCCACTCACTAAAAAGAAAAGCTTTGTTTTGTTTTACAACTTGTACAAATAACTTTGCCCTGCAGGATTACCAAAAGCAACTGGAAAGTTGAAAGTGCACCACTACAATGAAGAGTCTTGAAACTTCAATTGTGAAGAGTAAACTCTGCTGAATTCAGTATCCTCATGAGATGACAACCCATGGATACAGTCACACATTACTCCTAGATTAAAAG
The DNA here is from genome assembly GCA_900302695.1 of Helostoma temminkii. Taxonomy (NCBI): domain Eukaryota; kingdom Metazoa; phylum Chordata; class Actinopteri; order Anabantiformes; family Helostomatidae; genus Helostoma; species Helostoma temminkii. The sequence goes on along the minus strand of OMLM01014276.1, from coordinate 11,287 downwards.
AAACCTTCAAATCATGTCTGCAAAAATGTCTTTGTCGCTCTACCACTGAACAGTTTACTCTGACTAGCTGAAATCTTTGACCACATTCATAGCACATCAGCAATGCAACTCGGAACAGATTGTAAGAAATCTTTAACTATATTAATCATTAACAATAGTATTTACAATATCTAATATTACTCTTTTAAACAGAGCTTAAGGTTATTAAATTGGATGTTTTGCATTACTTTAACAGCCAATAGTAGATCGAACGTATCCCTGGATCTCTGTGTCCCTGACAATACCAGAGTTCTAGTTATGTATATCTATACATAATAGATCATTACAGACGGCAGATGACTGGTATATAACACTTCTATCCTTAAAGGTCAAAGACAAAAGCTACAGTTACAGATAGCTACAGTAGGATTTATTTTTAACAAAACCGAGTGAGAAACTGTACATAATATTAACAATATCTTATGACAAGACCACTAAGGACTCTCTTCTCGACCTGGTCTCTTCAATGTCACTATGCTGTTTTACAGGTCCAAAAAAACTATGATGTAAAACATTCCCTCACCGTCACATAAGGTGTCAAAGTGGAAAGTGCAAACTGCATTTGCACTGTAAAATTACAAGCAATTTGTATGTGAAGGGAAACAAATAATTGTTAATTTTCTAAAATATAATAAGAAGTTAGCCCTGTTGCTTGACAATCTAATGATATGGTTAGATATAACTGATCTGATTATGTTGCAGTTCGGTTGTGAAGCTGCTGCCCATTTTCATTCTTGGTTAAATGCAACATTTGAAATAGAAAACAGGCAAAGTAATGCAATAAAATGTTGTGTTTCTATAGTTGAATATAACAGATTTTGGTTTACACACATGTAGGTGACAATACAGTTGTTGCATGCAGAGGCACTGAGTTGAAAGAGTTTGTAGGCCTACAGTATATTCTCTGGGCATGCTTACTTACATTTCACTCAAAATCAGCTTTTACTATTTTACAAAACTAGTACAGAACTTCCAATGTTAGCATTCACTTTTTTCCATACAGTTGCATGACCAAATATAAATCCAATATATCAATCCATTTACAGTATCTACATATATACTTATACATATGTATATATGTTGTGAACTACCCATGCAGCATATAAAAACTGTTTCGTTCAATTACATCATTGTTCCATCAAAGAATAACTGTTTTCATGTATTTCTTTCACCGATAAGTTATATGTGGAAATTAGCAGTAAAAGCCCAGAGTAAACAATGGGTCACTGCGAAAGATGTTTCAACTGTCACCAGAGCACTAGTGGGCGTTACCACTGGAAAAGTAAAAGCACTTCTACAAGCATGCCTGTAAGCTCGGTACAGCTAACGCAGGACATACTCAAGTTAGCTGGATGCACGTGCATTCTCCTCAAATCAAGCTTCGAGTTTTTGTTACCTCTGCTGTGCACGAATATCAGTCACTGCTTAAAAACTCCCCAAAATGGCATTGTTCCTACATATGACAGTAACGTGATTTGCTCATTTGATAAAATTGGATATCACATGTCCAGCATATGTTTCAGGCAATATTTGACTTAAGTTAGGTTTGTCATATTGAACTCTTCAACTTAAGTAAGATGCAGTAACAAACTTCAAAAAATCCAATTTAGAATAATTTGTCATGCAAAAACTGCAAGTGCAGATATAACCACAGCTTAACCTAAAATGTTACGGCTAATATGCAAATGCTCCAAAGATTCTCATGTGTAAACATTCAGAGGGTTAAGTAGACATACAACAGTAACTGTATTATTACATCTGTGGAGATATAAAAGGTGGCTTATTGGCAATAAGCAGGAATAGAAATCAATATCCCTGCTTTGGAGTGTGAGCCAGGTAAAGTTGGGGAAACCTGAGGTGTAAACTCTGTGATTGTACTGATTTTGCATCTGTTGTATAATTGGAGTTTGGATGGAGGTGGAGGGGTGGAATCTGATCCAAAGGCCTGTTCGGATGGTTCTGAACACAGTAGCTAAATGGTGTTTTCATGAGGGTGCTCTTTCTGGTGTGTGATAGCCAATCATATTAGGCCTACCTTGCTATTCTGCGTTAATGATTTTACTTCTAATTGAATACAGACAGCCATTTTACAGGCTGAAAAAATACAATGTTTGTTATTTATTTGTGCATATTGTCAATACTAATAAACACCACTATTATGTGGCGCTAAGGCAATTAATTCAAAGCTCAGAAACTTGAAAGAAATCAGCTCATCTGACTGAAGAAAACATAACTAAGGAAACAATGAGAATAATTTATTCATATGACATAAGAAACTACTGATCAGCAAAAATCATTACAGATGCTCTTTTTTTTTAATTAGACATCATGAGTGCTTGTCCTAATAGACAAGACACAAGGCTGGCTATACTCTCGAGAAAGAGGAAGTCAGCCACATCAGACTGGCTAAACCTACAGCTGCCTGAATGTTATCGGTGACACTAATGAAAACTTCTAGAGTGATTGTTGCATGGCTAGGATTATGACAAATATGGCAAGAAAACTTTAATGTTTGGCCACTGGTGTTTGGAGGTTAGGCTAATCTCACTGGCCTTCTAAGACAATGGTGTTAGGAGAATAAGTAAAGCAAAGGATGGGGGGAAGACATCCCAAGGTTCCTCTAGTGCTCATCCATCTCCGCAATGACAGAGCTGGAGGAGGGCGAAGTGGCTGATTGGACGTGGTTTGAAACTTGTGGTTGTGGGCTCAAGGTAGAGCCTTGCGGGATGCCACTTGAAACAGGGTCAGGAAGGGTCAGAGTTTCTGGAGCAGACTTTTTGCGGGGTCGGTCCTTCGGGACCGATAGGGACTCAGGTGCATCAGTGCACATGGGGGTGGAGGGGGCACTGGCAGGACCAGTGAGGGCACAGGAGGACAGGGGTGTCTCACTGATACAGATCGAGGGGGGGAACATCCCAATCTTCTGATTCGTGGCCTCCTGGATGGTGCGTTCAAACTCTCTCACCTCATCCATCGTCATGTCTGGATTGAAAAGAGACCAGTTAAACAGTAAGTGGAAGAATTAAAGAAGAAGAACAGATTTTAATCCTCTACAGACAACTTCAGAGAAAAGTATTGTAGTACTGCAACTGTAGCTTTCCATAACCTGTTGCTATTAGACATAAAAGAAACACACGTCATGATCAGTCCAATACTGAAAATAACACAGATTCAAAAGCCAAGAACATGTCATAGAGTTTGTCACCATATTTGGTTAATTTACCAACAAAGATGCTGTTGTTTGTTGTTTGTTGTTTGTTATATGGCCTGATGAATCTTAGGTTACCGTTTCTAACTTCAGGTTGCAGCCAACTACCATTTTAAACAAATACAGTCAATGCATATACCTGTATCATATTCTCCACATACTTCAGTTGCTTAATTATGACAACTATGACTAAGGGTGGGAGAGAGTTTGTGGATACAGACATACATGTAAAAATGGTGACAGTTTCAGAAGCAAGTCACCAAGAGTCCAAATATGAGATGAAGAAGGGGCAAGGGTGTAAAGAAACAATGAAAAAAACATACACTTGCTCTGTCATGGATCTCTATGCCATCCAGTGAAGATGGATTTGTTGTGGATTGCTCTTGCTGCTCATGGCAAACTTTAATGTTGGTTTTCTCATGCATTTGTCTCTCATAATCCCGCACGTCATCCAAAGTCATATCTGGAAGAAGGGGGAAGGGATGGAACGAGGGTTGAAATGTTGGTAAGTCCTCTACAATGGCACTCCAGTTGGGGTTGGGGGAGGAGAAGGTTAGGTAGCAAGGGTGCATTCCATGGGCAAATAGTTTTCAACGAGTGCTTAGGGGTTTTGAAGTTAAAGCTTTAGAGGTTAAAGTGCAAGATTCCTATGACCCAGAGCGTTTATATGAGACAGATACATCTGACCCACACCAGGAAAAGGAAGGAAAGGAAGGATGCAGTCAAGAACTTTTCAAGATTGAGAAAAGACATGAACAAACAAGAAGAGGCTGGATCACTGGAAGCACAAGAAAGCAACACCTGCAAGGGTTGATGGACAAAAATCATTCCACATATTAAAAAATATGAGTATTTTAAAGACAAATCAAGGTTGCAGAGAGTAGTGGTATAAAGGTTAGTGGTTATGGAGAGGGGAGGAATACACTTTGTGGCTAAGATAATGGACTAGCTATCTGTATGCCCTACAGCTGTGGGTACCCCTCCAGAGTGGGTAAATGTGTTGCAGCCACTTATGTGTTCTAACAGACCTCCATATTGCGCAACCACACTGTCAGAGAAACAGCCAGCGGCGGTTTTTATGTTTCACTAAGTGCATTTTCTTCACTGATGTAAATATCAGATTATTCCTTCGTGTAACAAACTGGCTGGCAAGGTTGTTGTTACATTATATTTGGCTTTGAAAGATAAAAATCCATATAGCCATATAATTTATACCAACATGAGGTCTACTCTTGACTTTATTTGCATAGTATGTATGAATATCTCATAAAATATAAGAGGTTAGTGTTTTTTTAGCGTGCAGGGTTCATTTCAAACACTGACCATGCCAGGAAACTACAGTACAGGGTTGTTATTAGTAGTATTAGTTAGTAGGTTAGAAGAGGGTCCATGCTGTAGAAACAGGAGCATGACTGGTAAGGGCAGATGTTAGATGCAGGTGGCGCGGTTTGTCATGCAAACTGCATTGTAACTTAACAATATTCAGTCATCAATAATCAGTAAACAGATACAGTAACACAACACTCTAAATAGGGTTTAAAATAACATACTGTATATAAAAAATATTAAACTTTTAGAACTATGTATGTAACATTTAAGGGTCACCATATTCACATTATATACAAACAATACCAGTGATGAGAAGCCACCTGATTTCATAAGATTAAGAAGTTCCACACATATTTATAATTATTATTTAATTAAAAAATACAATTTTACTGTGTCTGCAAAGCATTTATAATAATGTTGTGAGTGAGCAGGTGAAGACTGACGTCTGCCTATGACTGTGAATTAGCTTTAGTGTGTAGACAGCAGCTCTGTAGAAAAGGGTTGGTAGACCTACCAATCCATTCATCCACCCAGGCAAATGCCTGTCTGTGTCCCAGCAGCAACACATCACGAACTACCTGTAGCACAACACAGTCATGGTCAGAAAATAGGTCTCTCATATAATTTTATACTTTCATTGTTCCTTGTTAATGTGTTTAAACTCTGTTTTCAGCCTTTTAAATTAGAATTCAAGCTCAATAGCAAAAGCTATTTAACCAGCTACCTCAGAAGAAATGGACCAGAATTCCTTCACAATGATGCGAGAGACTGACAAGGTGCATAGTTCAAGTTAATACAATACATTGTTGTTAGGGTTGTGCTTGGACATTAAATTAAAAGAGGGGGTAAGAACTTCTGCACACAAATGCAAGTGAGGAAAATCAACTCTGACTAAAATGAAGTGTGCACCTACGGGTGACCTCTCACCTTGTGTACAAACTGTTCCACTCGTGTCTGCAGACCCCACACCTCAAACTTGACAGTGACCAGTTTGTATGAACACATGACGGGGTCCTGGGTGTCCCTCCAGCCCTCCTGCAGCATCCCCCGCGACGTCTTCTGTGACTTGAAATACCGCAAGTCCTGCAATGCGGGAGCATGAATATGCATACATTTAATATAACAATAATGAATACAAACCTTGAGGGATTATTGTTTCTGAAGCCAAATTGAGATATACTTTAGGGAGAGCCTAAAATTAGACGCCTGACTGAACACTCGTATTAAATACCATTTACATTAACCCCCCTGGTCCTTGGAGAATCTCTATCTGGGCTCATTAGAGCTGAGGCAATCTGTTATTAAACAGCTATGAAGACAATTACCAGCTCTCTCACTTCACAGACTCTGAAGTATGAAAAGGCATTCAGACTCGAATGCTGGGTGAGACGGGAGAAGCATATAAAGCAGCTGCCAGACAAGTGACACTAAGAATTCTCAAGTCTGTAAAGTTCATATTAAGACAAGAATTTTCTCCAACACATTTAACAGAATAATAAGTACAATACTGTTTTCTTTGTGAGCAAACTCATTGCTAGAAAATTACTAGATGCAAAGCAGTGAAAACCACATGATCACACTGAAATCACACTGTCTGCCTCTTAGTTATTTAGGTCATGGTTATTCCACTGTTTGGTGCAAAATAAGTCCTCCACATCAAACTGGAACACAACCAACAATAAACAGAGGAGGTGGTCTATGACACCACTTATCATCCACTCACAACACACTGCTGACGGCCCTCCCCAGCCAGTTTAAACAAAAAAGACCCACATGTGACCTTAACAACTCTCAAGGTGTTAACCTCCACTCGACTCCACAGAGATTACAGAGGTTCAGAGACTCCACACCAATGAGTCAGAAATGAAGAAACCTCTGGAATTAAAGGCAAGTCTAGTTGTCACCCATTAGAACTTCTGAAATGATACTGTTTTACATTCTACAACTGCATTTCCAGATTCTACAATGTTGTTATTTACACCTTTCTGGAGGTGTTAATTCCCCACAGAAACAAACATTTACACACACTCACCTCAGACTCTTTATAGTAGCGCTCTGGGATCTCATCATAGGCGATGTCGATGTAGCACACCTCCCTCTCCTGCTCCTTCAGCTCAGCGGTGAAGATCTAGAAACACAAGAGATTAGTGCCAACGCTCAATGCAGCCTCTTAAATCACCATCTTCCCAGTCACCCACTCCAACTATACTGAAACACTCAGGAAGGATGTATCAAAACAAAGGTTATCCATCAGTGTTCTAAAACCTATTATCAACCAATGTCTGGTACTGGCAGTTTTCTGTACAGCTTTTAGAAATGCGCCTATTAAACCTGAACTCAGCTCAGCAGCTCAAATCCCTCCATAAGTAAAATTTCAGAAAAAAAGGTGTGTACAGCAACCAGGTATAACATCATGACCACCTGTAATGCAATCCAATACAACAGCTAGTAATTTTAGGTAGAAACTGTCAGAAATGTGATAAGTCGAAGCGTACATTATATTAAGAGGTGTCTCTAATGTTTTGGACCCCTCATTGACGCAAATAGGCCAAAACATTAAAGACATATATGTGTGCATTCTATTGTGTATTTTTTTACATTGTCTCCATGTCTGGAACAAACTTTGTGAAATACATGAGGCCTGTCTGTCCTGAAAGAGGGATCCCTCCTCTATCCCTCATCCTGAGAGTTCTTCTCCTGTATAAGGTTTTTTTGGGGGGAAGATTTTCCTTATCCAAGTCAATGTCTATGGACAGAGGTTATTTTGTGACATTTAATCCTACAATGGTGACAGACTTTGGAAAGCACTCTGAATTGATGATGGAAAGTGTTATATAAATAAAAACTACCTACTAGGTAAAAGTAGCTGCCTTGCATAAAAATGCAACTTAAAAATGTTTCCTTTTTTATTGTTATATCATCAGATATATGTCTGTATTTACCCCAATTGGGGACTGAAAATTTTGAATATATGTACTTTATGTACCTTACATCCCCTCATGGTTCAGAGAAATAACTATTGTAATTACTTACACAACAGTTAGGGGGCAGTCTATACTCATGTTGTTGCCGAATGAGACCACTGTTTGCAGTTATTGTCATTTGTTGACAGTCAAACATAGAAAATCTGCAAACACAACTGTCATTATTATTCTTTAGTTATGGTGCTTGTGATACACAGACCTTCCTACTCCCATGTATAAGAATTCATGTTTTTTTAAGTGGGTTACTCTGTCTCTCACCTAAATGAAGTTGCAAGCGTTTGGATAATGGATGGATGGGTTATCAGTTTATTAATCAATTCACAGTCATGCAGTCTAGTGTATGTGTATGCTGTCTCCATATAACTATTCATACACATTCAGGAATTATGTCACAGTATGTGCCATATACTGTAGCAGCCTCAAGACAAAATGTGGCCACAAGCTTCATTTAAGGGATGTATTTTTAAATAAAGGCCGGCTGCTGGAAGATTAAAATGAGAGAAAAGCTAGAGCCAAACATATATAATCTGATCCCTGGTTTTATCAGATGTTCAAGAGAGTTTCAGAAGAAATGGTTTTCTCTGTGCAACCTCTCTGCTGTCTGAATTCTGAGGCCAGAACAAAGAGGTCCTCTTGAGAATTCAGTAAATTGTACATCCTCTCATCTAAAATTGTTCTTAATGTCTAACCAGCAAGACAGATGTGAGTCCACTTTTCTGTAACATGACAGCTCACTTGCTTTATTCTTGACAAAATTCATTATTTCCTGATTTGTAAATGAATTAAGAAAATGAATTCCTCAGCAGGCAGGGGCAGCGTGTCAGCAGCTGACAGTTGAATTTAATTTAAGTAATAATGCGACTCTACGGGCTGCCATTCTCTTCTCTGTTGTAGACACAGTTTTCTGATTATGGTGATTAGGACAACAGTGTTTTACAGAAACATCTTGACTAATGCAGCTTCATTACCAGTCAGTTCATGCTTTCCTGTCTGTCTGTAGCTTTGCCACACTACCTCTCTCTGTTGGTACAGTCTATAGATTTGTTATTCTCTCTCTCATATACAGTGTGTATGAAAGCTTACCAGTGTGGTAAGTCAGCATGTTGTTAAACAGGTCATATTAATTCATTCAGCGTTATTGTACCACGATGTCAGGAGCATGAAACATAAAGACATAAAGACTGCCAACCCATAAGTGATGACAGCGCCCCCGCTGCTAATGAAAGCAGTGCGAAAGTTGATACACCTGTTATTGTGCTCCATTCCAAGTCAACGCTGTATGAAAATCCTCTGCACATATTTAGTGTCTATGTGGGCACTTGCTTATATACTTCATCTTGTCAGTTTGTTAACACACAACAAACTCAAAACAAGGTAGACAGTATATGATCATTTCAGAACAAAGCATTTGGCTTTGTACTGGAAGCACAGGCATTTGTCCTAAAATACTCTGCAGCCAGTGTCTCTGGGGGCTGACATCAATCTCTGAATAAATAAAAATGGATTGGACTGCATTTCATTATGCTCAAAAGGGAAAAAAATACACACAAAGACAAATCACATTCATGACATGCATAAGAAACACTGAATGTTATTTAGCTCAATGTAATGAGGTGATAATGAGAGAACCTTTTCAAAAATATCAGTGCATACAAAAGCAGTTAGCTAATTTGTCAATCAACTGTGAATTTAGATATTATTTATGGCATTTTTTTGCCCAACATGAGGCATGCAAAATTTACCGCTGAAGAATTTGCACTTTTTAGGGGTTGTAAATTAACATGGCTTTTTTTTTTTTATCCTTACATTTCCAGGATAATGAAGATCATGTTCCTAATTCAGTAAATGCCTGAAATGTTCACACTGGAAGGTGCACCTGTGCAGGCCTGGACATGATGTCTTTGGAAAGGAATGGAGTCCATAAAGGTCTCCAAAGTGATATATTTGGAAGAGTGCAGACTGCAGAAACAGTATGTAGATGTTCTTTAACTGCAGTGATGCAATTTTCTAACACATTGTATGAGGCAAGTGGTATTAGGGTTAGTAATGTACGTGTAGAAGCATGTGTTTCCACATTCTGCCTGCTGTGTAGTTCAGACACAAGTTAAAAGTTGTGTGTCACTGGACAATACAGTGGAATTCTGCCTGTCATGTAATTTCACCACACCCTCCACTGAAACCACGCATGGTGTCCACTCACAAACCCACACATTTCCTGTCCTCACATCAACAATTTCCTTCCTCACTGATACCCGCCTTCCCTACTAAATCCTTGCCATGCAGTCGCTGTAGTTCTGCTCTCTTGCAGTTGTTCTTTCTCTTAGACTTGTACACAGTAAAAAGATATCTGAATAGACAGATGTATGTTATGCTACTGGAATCTACAAATGGGGAAACATGACACTAGTTTAGTGCATCATTGTATAAAATATTCAGAGCAAAGCGACACACAATACTCATGTTATTTCATTGCATTCTTTATAGCAGATACACATAACATACTCATAACATACATACATAACATATGAACTGGTTATACAATGTCATAAAACATGCAAAGCCTCTTTCTCGTTTGCCCTGAAGATGTTATGCAATGTAGCACAGTTGTATCACTGAATCAGTGACTCTCATACCCACAGGCCTCTCAAATTGCCTGATTTCTAAATACAACCACATATTTGTGTGACACAACTGTAATTTCTGTCAGCTTTTACTCATTACGTGATTTGCTCAAGGCGTTTATGGTTGTGTAAATTTAACAAAGTAGCCATGTCCTGTCAAATCAAGCCAGCATCAATCAAACGTGTCTACATGTTTAATGTATGCCGACAGCCTGTCTATTTCAGTTACCCCCCACACTTACATACAAAGTACTTTGAGGCACATCAGCGAGACACTTGAGCTGAGTTGGGAACCATTCAACCCTGTACAATCACAGAATCCCTGACAATTTGAAGCAAAGTATGAAGTCACTGTAACATCAACGTGCTGGCCACCCAACAGGATATATTTAAAACAATCTGACTGTTGCACACCACTCTACCGTTCTGCACTATCCAGGCAGTGGCAGCCTTTCATTTCATGACTAATGTCCCTATAAACTGGAGAGCTGAGTAAAATATAGAGAGAATGTATGCGAGTAGGCAAACAGCCCAAGTGAAATTAACTGTCCAACAAGTGGACCCACTTTTGGCAGAGTCTAGGCCTATCTATAGCTGGCATTATGATGCGATGGAACAGCACAGGAGGCTGTAAGAATTGCCAAATGTGCCTGGCTGGCTTCGCTCATGCGAACCATATGTCTGCTATGTGATATTTAGTTTTAAACTGTACATATTTCTTTATTGGAAGGACAGGAGACAGCAGGGTAGCAGTGCTCCATTAAGCTAAGAGATCTGTGTGGGAGTTGGAGCCTGAATGAGTTTAATATCAGCCTCATGCATATGTCAACTAATAAGGAATGATCTACATTACAGAACAGAAACTGAAAAGATACGCTTCTGGCATAAAGACTGTTGAATTCTCAGAAGGGACAAAAACAATACAATGAAAAGATTATTGTCAAAGTTAATGCATTCACTATGTGTATAATAAAGTAATATTAACTGATATTATTTCAGATTTTTTAAATTCTCAAATATTAACATCTACATCCAAAATCCAGTCTAGTACTGCAGAGTATTCACTATACACTCCATGTCACTCTGCGTTATTTTGAAAGACATTT
>OMLM01014274.1:19481-41659 GCA_900302695.1 Helostoma temminkii | reverse complement strand
TTTTGCTTTCATCTCCTTTATTGCTTTGGTCCAGCCCATTGCTATGATCTCCTTATTTACTGTGATCTACCCTTTTGCTGTGATCTCCTTTGTTGCTGTGATCCATCCTTTTGCTGTGATCTATATGGTTCCGTGGTCCAGCCCATTGCTATGATCTCCTTGTTGCTGTGGACCACACCTTTGCTGTGATCTCCTTTGTTCCTGTGATCCACCCTTTCGCTTTGATCTCCTTTATTGTTGTGATCCACCCTTTTGCTGTGTTCTTCTTTGTTTCCGTGGTCCAGCCCATTGCTATGATCTCCTTTGTTGCTGTGATCCACGCCTTTGCTTTAATCTGCTTTGTTGCTGTGATCCACCCTTTTGCTGTGATCTTTTTTATTGCTGTGATCCACCCTTTTGCTTTGATCTTTTTTGTTGCTGTGATCCACCCTTTTGCTGAGATCTCCTTTGTTGCTGTGATCCACCCCATTGCTGTGATCTCCTTTGTTGCTGTGATCCACCCCTTTTCTGTTATCTTATTTATCGCTATGATTCACCTTTTTGCTTTGATCTCCTTTGTTGCTGTGAACCACCCCTTTGCTTTAATCTCTTTTATTGTTGTGATCCACCCCATTGCTATAGTCTTTTTACTCCATTGCTATGATCTTCCTTATAGATTTGTTTCACCACCTTTATTGTGATCTCCGTACTCCGATCGATCCCATTGCTGCAATTTTCTTTATTGCTGTGATATTTTTATCCCATTACTGTGATCTTTATTATTTCCGTGATCTACACCTTTCTTAAATGTGATCCACCCCTCTGCTGTGATCCGCTTTGTTGCTGAGATCCTCTCCTTTGCTGTGATATACCTCATTGGTGTGATTGCATCTCGTTCATCACTGCTATTCACCCCATTTGATCTCTTTTATTGCTGTGATCCACTGCATTGCTGTGACCTACCCTTTTACCCCTTTTACCCCCATAGCAATCCACTTCTTTATTGCTGTGATCCACTTTTTATTGCTATGATCTCCTCTCCTTTATTTTTGTGATCCACCCCATTATTGTTGTGATCTACCCCATTATTTCTGTGATTCTATCCTCTTTATTGATGTGACTATCCCTCTGCTTTGATGTTCTTTATTGCTGTGATGCAACCATTTCCTGTGATCTCCTTTATAAATGTGATCTACCCTTTTTCTATGATTTCATTGCGGTGGCTTCTTTATTACTGTGATCCACCCTTCAGACGTGATGCACCCAATTGCTGTGATCTACTCCACTGCTGTAGAGTGATTACAGCAAAGGGGTTTGCTCCTTTATCACTGCGATCCAACCCACTGCTGTTACTGTGATCTAACTCATTGCTGTGATCTCCTTCACTACTATGATCTCCCCCATATCACCACAATGTGACAAAGCAAAACTGCACAAATTTTATTAATTTTCATTATGATGTATCTATTTTTTTTATTATTTGAAATCTTTTGTCATAATTAAAATATCCCTGTTTACCTTTGTAATGAGAAATATAATGACAATCAAAAGGACTCATGTTTTCATGCTCAAAATATGAATAATCTGTGGTAGTGGTACAAAACACTGTCTACATGGGGTAGTGTGATGCACTTTAGGTACTTTGGGGGTTGAAAGTAGTGCCATATAAAATGTAGTGCCATATACCAGCTGCAAAGATGGAAATAGGTAGGGATTAGAAATTGCATACAACCTTACTTTTCCTTTTAAGTTATGCAAACTCCACACCTGGCTGCTCTTTCACTTTAAAAATGGTAGCTACCGAGCACAGTCAGGAGTATTTAACACAAAAAGAAAGTTTTACACGCAAGGATGCTGACTCACCAGGAACAAGTGCACACTTCTGTAAATAAGCCACTGAGGGCAGATGATGTTAGCTTGGGACAAGACAACACATTTCGTTAATAACTGTTGCATAGGTCCTACGAGAACTGTTGTTTGATGTAAGAAACAATTCAGTGCCATTACAAGGAGAGCTAAATAATTTGGTGGAGAACCACAGGGAGAGTTTAACAACTGAGTGGGGCCCATTCACTAAAGCCAGGTCGTCACTGCTCCTAAGAATGTAACTGCATCTGCAAATATCAGATGTAACTCTAAGAAGCTGGCATACAAAGACATACTTTAAATCCACACATGAAGATATGTGTAGTTCATTATTTTTTTGAAGGTAAAAAACAACAAACTAATTTGACTAATTACATGCGAGTAGTACTACTCCCTTTTTAGCCTTTACTTGATAGATTAGTAGTGGAGAAGCAGACAGGAAACACTGGGAGAGAGAGGGAGAGGGTGTCACATACAACAAAGATCTCCAGCCAGACCCAAACAGATGATATTGTGGTTATGTAGCATGCATATTAACCATTAGGCTACTAGTGCACTCCTAGTCATTTTAGTTTTAAGACTGAGGTTGGAAGCATGCATATTTAAATCAAACTGTGCCCATTATTACTGAAACATTGTTCATAAAGATAAATTACATTTTCACCATGTAAGGAGGATAATTTGACCTAATCCATAAGTTACACTTGAAGAGCAACAGTAGCTAGTACAACACCTACTTCAAGGTCAGAGTAGGTAATAGAAAGAAGAGCACTGAAAAGATGCTGGCACCCATGCGCTTCCTGCATCTCCACCAAATGGATTTGGTATGTTCAAAAAGGAAATGGTTTCCTTGAGAGGGATGCTTAAGGCTGACCTCACTATGATGGAGACAGTGATACACACAGTAGTGTGTTGCCATAAGAGAAAATGTGAAATGGCTGAAGCAGCAGAGCAAACAATCATCGCCTCCCAGGGGATCTAACTCACCATTCTCTGCCAAGTGAGTTTCCTATCATAAAAAACTGCACATTGCATCACCAAAATAATATACACTAATGAAATATACTGACAAATTATTATAGGCTTAAATTTGCAAGGTTGTCTAGTCAATCAATTTAAATGTATTATTACCAAAAATATAGCTTTTTCACATTTCATAGTGGGCTTGTTTGATCACTCAACAAAAAATAATGCACTAAATATTGTGAACTCCACACCAGTCAGTTTCTTTATGGTAACATATCATATTTGCAGCTCTCTTTGCATCCTGAGGTATTAGTGTCCATGCTTTGAATTACGTCTTAACTCACACAGATCTTCCTTTGTCCTATGTCAAAAATCCCTTCATTTTTTGATATTTGCAGATTACTGTTATTTGCTGAGTGGATTAGGGAACAGAGGGAGGAAGAGACATGAGGCTGGATCAAATTTACCCTTGAATAAGCAGGGTAAAAGAGGAGGATGTCTGCTTTGGGAAATCACAAGACAGGACAAGGGAGGCTTGTTTTCTCCATCCTCCTTTAAACAGCCTTATTCATGCTGCAACTCCTCCTCCATTCTGGTTCATTCAAGGGGATTCAATCTCCATTCTGGTCCTGTCACTTGCTTTTCCAATCAATTCCTCTCTCCCCTGTGTGGGGCCCTAAGTGTCCCTTTTTCATTCTATGAAGTTCATAAGAATGAGGAGGCTTGTTCTCCTTATTTGTATTCTAAATCCCAGGGAGGCAAGAGATCAGGAAAGAAAGAAGCCTTTTGCTAGAGACAGGTACTCTCAAGGGAACTAGGGTAGATATACTGTATTATTTTACTATCCATCTATCCAGTGCTTGTAAACGACACCTGGTCACCAATATGTGATATTTATTTTCTACATTAGTTGTTGATGGGACTGTATGGGTGTAGGCAGATGGCGTTTTCTCTCAACTGACTGCCTAAGAGGAAATTCATTCCCAGTGATACAGGTGTAATGCGTGTAGTGAAGCAAAACCTTTGAGGTAAGGTTATGGGAGGCTGGCAGCCTTAAAATTTATTTTTATGCTTCTCTGGGTTGTTTTAACTTAGTTCGTATAATAAGACCTCAATAGGGCCACAGGAACATGTGATACTGATGCAAGGAAATGACAGAACAAGGAGAGAGAAAAGAGCAAGGAGTTACATCTAAATATGCCAAACTGGTTTTATCTCATGTCTGACAATTATTGCACAGCTCACAACCATGTCTGGATAGGCGTGGTAATGGTCTGCCACTTGCAATTGAGAGGAGTGGGAGGGTTGGCTGTGGCTAACTTCATTTGTACTGGATTCTCTCTCATTCCCCACCCCCACTTTCTTGCCTTGGTTCTGGTGTTCCTTTAAAAAAAGGACTGCAGTAGCACCCTGACCTTCAGAAAACATGGCTGAGCAAGCAACACTCTGTTTGATAATTAAATTCTCTGGTTGGTCAGCAACCAATCGGCTCAGCTTAGGGATCAATGGCTGATTAAAGAGCAAACTAATTCACTGATGGTCAGAGTTATTCCAATTTACCTGGCTGCTGAATTATTGCGTCCAAATCTATTCTGGGACGGGAAGAATCAATGTAAGCCTGGGAGAAGAAAGGCAGAAGAGAGTTTGTTGCATCTGTCATGTGAAGCAGTGCAAGGATTGTGTGTGAAGTTTATTTGATAGCTGCCCAGCTGTACAGCAGCAATGCGGGGATGGTTTATGAGATGGTTCTAAACAAGGACTGTCTCTGTCATAAACCAAACTAATTAATAAGGTTCAAGAGTAAGTAGAAGAGCAAGCACTGTGTGGATGGTACAGTCATAAGGGTTTGGACATGTGATTCAGCTAAATAAAGAACATTGGCAGTCACGAGCAATTAAATTTTGCATAAAATAAAAATCTAATTCATCTGCTTCATGAAGGCTTCTGCCACAAGGGAAATAAAAACAGTGAGACACTTGAAATAATTTTTCTGTCTGATTTTTTTCTTTGAAAACTGTGTTTTAAAACACAGCTCACCTTTTCATTAATGTGAATGAGGGAATTGAATTGACAATCAGCAACATGTCTTCTAAACACATTAAATGAAAAAAGACCTCAGTGTAGTGATTTGTTCCTATGGTATGTTCATCTCTTTCTTGGAAAAGGTGTTTTGAACTGATAAAAACAGAAGAATTCTACCTCTTTAGCCTGCGTCAGAGTCTTTCACCAAATAGAATGGGATACTGACTAGCTGAGGCATGCCATTTGTCACCACATCCTCCACTGCTGCTATATGCTATTGTGGCTCTGTTACAGATGAAGATTGATCATTTGTCAACTCGCAAATTGGCTTTCAAGTGCTTTCTCTAATTACTGGTGGTTTTATTGATGAGAAACCACTGACTGCTTTCCTTCGATTTACCTTGCTGGGTCTGTGTTTTGAATATATTCCCACCTTTCTCTCCAAACGCATTAAACAGGAAAATAATATGGGGCAAAATGCTCCAGCCTTTTATTCTAACATTTCTAGGAAGTACTGTAAGATTAAAGGCAAAATTGCCAGAGCAAATTTGATTCCCTTAGCTGGTCTCACTCAAAATGCACCCAGAGGAGCCCCTGATATGAAACAGGCTAAATAGGAGTTGCTGGGAGGATGTAAATGACACTGTTCGCACCGCAGTTCTTTCTTGCTCCTGCATGTAAATGTCAAGTGTTGTTATCCTCTGTATGTTTTCCACTGACTAGACACAGAAAGTCTAGACCAAAGGAAAGGATGAACAGGGGAAAAAAGAAAGTCTCAAAGGGAGTCTATTGATTTGACTCTTACAGAGTGCATATAATACCAACATCTGTAAGATAAGCATACTATAAATACACCCAAGGTGGTGTCCTGCTTTTAACTGTAGTGTCTGCATGCATGCACACATTTAGTCTTTACATTTACAACCATGCAACCAATGCATGCAGCAGAAAAAAACACATAAAAAAATACAACAAGCATTTAATAAATCTGCAGTGACGCTCACTTCATAATTAAACAGCAGTTTCATTCTCCCTTCTGTGACTGATTTGTCATAATTTCTTGTCTGTAACATTTTAATCACACCATCAGTGCTATGGGATGGGGTGTGATGAGTTGTTGCGAAGCAACTATGAGACTGCAATTGGCTTGCAGAGCTCCATTTTATTTTAGAAAAATGTGCGGGAAGTATCACCTTATCAGGGTGAGGGCTTGATTTCCTCATTCTATTTCAGTGTCTGAGCTACAGGACTCTGGTAAGAAAAAGAAATGTAACCCGTTTTCTCATCCTGGATTTTATCAGCGTGTGCACAAGATGAAGCTTGAACAGAACAATATGTTTCACTCCATCCCGTCCCTACCCACTTACAACCATCACACTTGAGCTTTTTCCACTGCCAGATGTTTATATATAATAGGAAAAATTCTGTACAAGAAAGGAAAGAGGAAAAGGACAGAAAGGAAAATGTTTTGCCAGCACATTTTTGAGTGCTAATGCTGCATCACCTAACCTTTTTCATGACAACAGTACATTTAGGCACATTTTGAGGTTTGTGGAGGGGAGTGGGAGGGGTTGTGGGGGGGTTCTCTGATGAAAGTACATAACAGCTGCTGTCCTCTCTGGAGAGTGGACCACTGGCATTATGTCGAGGGAGGTGTTGTCCAGCTGCAGTGGGTTATTTTTGTTTGTCTTCTCACTATACCAGTTTGATCCCCACACTGTGATGCAATGCCATCCCTGGATTTACTGGCCTCATTTTCCCCCCAATTTCCTATTTACTTTCCAATTCACTGTTTGACAATTTACTTATCATGAGACTTCCCTGTCTGACCAACCGCCTTGGTGTTAAGACGGTGGTCACTTCTTCTATTGTTCTTAATTCAAAGCCATAAATTTATGAGATGGGAGGAAAGCAGAGGAGCAAGCACAGACACAGTGGATTCCATAAATCAGCAAAATCTGCAGAGACGCAGAGCAGATGGTAAAAATAAAAAAAAACTGCCCCCATCTCTATTCCTTGCAGATTAAGCATTGCAAAGCTAAACTGTTCCATATTACATATGCTTTGTGTCAGAACTGTGCATGAATATCATGAATATGTGTTTTGTTTTATTTTGTTTCGTTCAGTGCCAGGATCAGTGTTCCTCACCTTTAGAATGAACTTTATCTGTCATGTATCAACGTACAGTATGTTATTTGTAATTGAGTAAAGTACTTCTTTTGACCTACAAAGAATTCTTCTTTATGTGTAAATTTAAAGGGGTTTAATTTATTTATAGTATCTAGATCCTAGATGAATGAGATGTGTTGGTCATTTAGCCCTGGAAGTGGTTAGTGGTTGCCCTGCATTGCAAGGAGAAATAAGGCACAAAACAGGAGTAATAGATTTTGCCTAAATGCTGATTCACATGTGATTAGACAGTGAATCTGAAAGCTGCATTTTTGTACAATTACAGTAAAAAATGATGACACAGCAACTGTTGTGGTAAATGCCACAACTTTCACGGCCATGCTTCATTGCATCTGAGGTGTACAGAAAATGTTTGGGGAGATGGTATACTATATACACAAGCAAGCTCACATGCACACGCACAGTCATAGAGTACATAGATCCACATGCGCAAAGGCATCCTGAGCAGACATTTCCAGGCCTGATATGACTAAAAGGATTGTGAATTTTTGCTGAGGAAAGCTCTTTCTTTTCTGCACCATATTCTGTCTCCTCTTCTTGGGAGGTTATCTTTTGCAAAAATATGCCCTTGATATGGGTTGTAGGATCCAACCTGTACCTATTCCCCATGTTAAGAATGAAAATAGAGTGCTCTTGACCTCTTGTCTTTGAAATTCTTTCACTGTCGCTGTATTCCTCCCCTAACTTATCCTCGTTTTACGCCATGGCTCAAGGGCTTTTGACATAAGGTTAGCATTTTCATTTCTCATGCTCCAGCTTTCTGTGAATACCTCAAAACCTATTATCTTTTTAAAGTAGAAGAACATTTTAGGACGATATAATACAAAAATAAGAAAAATAGAGGTTAATGAGAATGTACATAAGGGATTAAGTGTGAAAGTATTTGACACAACCAATGTTGGTTGATGCACATTAACAAGAACAAACTAAATAAGCATATTGTCTTTGTTCTGCAATTTCGAAACATGTTGTGATGACAGGTGTATTTAGATGGGTGAAAAGGAGGTCTCCAATCACCAATAGGTGATAAAACACCAACTTTGTTATTTATTTGAGTTTGGCTTGGTTGAATTGTTTAGCCTATTTCACTCATTTGTAATTATTGTAATTATTAATATGAAAATAATTAGCATCAGTTTCAATTCACAGTTTTGTTTATCAAAAGTGTTTTCTAATTAGTGTATTCTGACATATAATTTTACTGTGTGGATTCCAGAGTGAAATTCTGCAGTGTTAATTTCCTGTTAACATTTGCATTTGTATGTGTTTGCATTCTCCTAAGTAGGTGCATGGTGGCCATCACGGATGAAAGACAGTCTACTTGGCATATGAGAGCAAATGCAGAGAAAAGTTGTATGGGTTGTCTAGAGAAAGTGTGTCTAAGTGAGGCTTCCACTAGGAAAGCCATCTTTGTTTGGTCTGGAAATCAGCTTTGCTAATCCATTTGCTCTTTGTGACAAGCCTCGCTTGGTAGAATCAGTTTTGGCTTGATGTGTTTGTGCTGTGTGTCTGGTCCAACCTCTGATAAGCTTGCTTTTGTTAGTGGCAAAAAAGGCCACTGAAGTCATTGGGAAGCAGTGAGCCTCAGAAGCAGCTAAATGGGTTAATAAAGAGTGCACTGATTAATTACTAGCTCCCATGTGAGTAAGAGAGTAGTGAATTTTAGGCTTACTTGATCGGATGATGAACTAAGAGGAGGTTGCCTCTTGAATTTTAAACTGATAGGAGTTTGAAAAGGAAGTGGTAATGAAGGGATGGCAGCCAAGAGGTGTGGCTTAGAAGGAGTAATGAAGGAAAAAGTAGCCTAGAGGAGAAAGAATTAAAAGATGAAATAGCCTTCCTTATTAAACTTTTGCTATGCTTAATTGCAGTGATAGAAGACTTGTCTGATTACCCATTGTAACAAAAGAACATTGGGACAGAGCATCAAAATACATATTGTGGGATCTTTCTTGAGCTTAATAATATGTTTGCAAACTATAACATGATCCATTCGTCTTGTATATGTGATCTGTTTTCAGGAGTGCTGTTCCTTGAATGTAGCTACAATGTTATCCAGACAAAGGCTACCTTTACACTTTGTTTCTGCTCGCCACTGTAACTTAAAGATTGCGCTTTGCCTCTTTTCTGCCCTACATCGGTGTCATGATGGTGTGCTGACTGTGCAAAAACACCACAGAGGATACTGCTCACCTGGACTGGCCTCTCCATCATTAAAACTAACAACACCAGCAGCTCCATCAGCAAGGTAGCACAAAGGTCTTGGGGGATGGTACAGGTGTGTGTGTGTGTGTGTGTGTGTGTGCATGCTTGTGAACATGTGAATGCATATGTAAATGTGTACTAGTCCTTGTCCCCAAAAATTCAATAACTTTTTTTTTTTTTTTTTTTACTGTTTGCAAAACACAACTCACAAAGCATGTCCATGTTCTGTATTTAGGTGGCTGAGTGAGCAGTGATAACACAATCACTGAAATCCATACTGGAAATGTTTTATATTTTATACGTAAGACTAACCATACACTAATAAGCTTTGTTTTTTCTTTACATGAAGTAGGAGAAATAAGCCCTTGGGCTTTCTGGTGTTTTATCCTTGATGCTCATAACTAGCTGGCTTTTTGTCTGTGACACCAAACCAAGCCCAGTTCTGAGGACAGTTCCTTGATTAAGAATATCGCCAAGAGTTTTCATAACACTTACTCAGAATCACAGGAAACATGAGCATTGGAACAAAAAGCTGTGCCAAACACAGAGAACGCTGCAACACAAAGAAGACCGGGGCCAAGATTTTAATCAAGCACCTTCTTACTGTGATGTAGTAGTGCTAAACAACAATTCAAAACCTTTTTACCACACAAAATTTCTGGTAAGTAGTTATATTAAATACTAATGTAATGTTAAGATCACAGTCTGCACAATTCCCATCATTGTAGCTTACAAGTCATACTTAATTTACTGTTCACACAATTGTCTCAGTGTGGCTGATTAAATCATATATGAGATGCCTCTGTATTTACAATGCAAACACTACATCCTCTTCCAGGCACCACACTGCCAGCAGTTTCATTCAAACACAAATCTGAATGCAACATAAATCAGTTCTCTGTCTGACTTAGGCATGCTCAGGCACATTTTGTAGGGTTTGTCGTGCTAAAACAGCATTTCAGTGTAACAAATAGATCCACTGTGGGCTGATTTGTGATTCACAGTTCAAACACTGAGGACGTGTCTGTCTTCTCTGTGTAAAGAACAACATATAGAACTGATGGAAATAATCCTGGCACTTGGTGATTTCATGTTACTCCACAATGAGGAGAGGAGTGTTAATGAAGTGAGGTGCCAGATTGGCACAACGCTGGCGGCCTCACACTCGGCTGAGAAAACAAATTATTCATGTTAAGAGACTCAATCAATATGTATTTCCAATTCCTCTGCTGTTTTGATGGAAGGCAACAAGTGTATCACCCACTGAGGTGTTTCAGAATTAATCACATTGGGAATATTTTGATGTATTATTTCCTGCATATGGAGTGACTTACTGGGGGTGTTCTGTTGTCATATAAAGAAGAAACTGCATTTATTTATCTTTTTCTTCTATATGTTTTTTGGTTTTTTTGCAGCTAGACAAACGCTTAAAATCAAATCAACAGAGGCACTGAAATACAACATTTAGCCTTGCTTGCATCTCCATTCTCTGATTATGTTATCTTATACACAATCATCCCAAAACATAATCTAATACTCTCGACATTTTCTTGATTGTGTTTAATTCAGTGAAACTCAAGCCCAGAGGGAGCAGAATAAAGACCTGTTCCACTTTACAACTGAATATTACATTAATGCAGTTGTTTTAGTTCATCTAAAATATCAAATTAGTTCATGTGTCCTTTGGCAAGTTGATTTTCATAGTAGAAAAGCTCATCTTAACCCCACTTAGGTACAAAAACTCTGGAGCTTTGAAAACCAGTTCCATAATTGTCCTCACTACCTCAAACTCCATCTCTCGTCAACTCCCTTCTCCCTCTCTCCTACCTCACATATCCACACACTCACCATCTCCCATCAGTGTCTCCCAAACTCTCCTAAAAGAGGATCAGGAGAGAGGACCCCTTCAATTTCTCCCCACCTCTAATAGGCACTTCCTTGTGTTACATGATCATCGGGTGTCAAGATTAAAGAATGGCTACTGCTTCCCAGGGCAGACATAGATGGGAGACGGAGAAAATAGCACTCCATAATTACTGATAAATCGAGCACACTGCCTCCTCTCCTTCCACTTCCTCCCTATCCACCTGGCCCTGGTGTCAATGTGAAGGGCTGAGCAAGTTAAGCTGAGAAAAAAGTTGACCACGCCAGCCACTTTTTTGCACTGCTGATATTGCAGTTAAGTTCAGGCAATTCGAGGCCAATTGACTGACTTGGAGCTTTTCTTCACCCTCCAATCGTCTCCTCTTTGAAGTGGGACTCACAGTACTAGACCCACATTAGGTAGCTGCAGCCAGAGCACAATAGTACCAGCTTACACTGCAGCAAAACTATACCATACTACACTCTCTGTCTAACACAGGTATACTGTTATAAACATATAGCACATGTCTTGCCTCCAGTCCTTGACAGGGTCATAACCTGCAGAAGATGATGGATGCACGAAAGAGCAAACATCCCTCTTTACCAAACAATATAAAGTGTAAAGGACAGCTGCTAGCACCAGTGACAAAGACTGGCCAGCTGGCTTGGTTTCTTTCCTTCACCAGGCAGTTGTGATAGGTTGCCAAGAAGCAGCCTATTGCCATTGTTTATTAGAAATGTCAATAGCCATGATGGAAAACAATGTAGAGGCGGTGCAGTCCACCAGTGCATAAAAGCCTTTGCTGCATTGAGCCAGTTTTGTCCATCATGTCATAAAAGAGAATTTGGATGTTTAGTTATGTCAGCAAGGAAACAGGTGGTTGTGATGTTCTGGGCCTCACTCTGCAAAATAATGACTTTCATGTAGTATGTGATATACAGTCAGTCAGAGAGCTTTATCTTATGTATATTAGTCTGAAAAAAAAACAGTTTTCTCGTTTCACATAATTCATTCATCCTAATCACTTCCAATAATGTAATTTTCAATCACCATAAAAGCTACTCTACTCTCTATAATAATTAGTACAGCTTCAGCATCTCATCAATGCATGTAGGAATTTTGGGAGATTTTTATTTTTTTTTTATATTTCTCTCAGTAAAGTTTATGGTGAAGCTAGCAAACTTGGTTATGCTGAAGGATAATGCCTCCAGCCTGCAATCCTTTATCTAGCTGGTGGAAACAGCTGTCACCATATACATATATATGCATATATACATACATACTGCATATGTACATGAACTGGAACTAGAGGTCTGGAACCAGGCAATGTAAATCCATCCATCCCTTATGTTTACTGCTTTTCATATTATAGGTTGCGGGTATGCTGGAGCCCATGCCAGCTGAGCATGGGCTCATGGTTTTTTTTAAACATAT
Source organism: Helostoma temminkii (assembly GCA_900302695.1). Lineage (NCBI taxonomy): Eukaryota > Metazoa > Chordata > Actinopteri > Anabantiformes > Helostomatidae > Helostoma > Helostoma temminkii. The sequence continues at coordinate 29,133 of OMLM01014274.1, read as the reverse complement.
CCTTATTACATTAATAAGAAATAAATGAAAGTCAGCTGGAAATATGTTTCTTGTAAAAATCTATTTGTGTTTGCAGTTTAACTGTATAGAGAAGTCATTTTTAGGAGCCAGGGTTGGCTATGGTTGAATAATTCTAAAATGTTTAACTGCAAAAACTGATCCAATTTTTTCTTTAAAATAAAATCTAACTCGTGTAACTGGTCTGCAAAGTACTTACTTTGGCAATTTCAGTTTGAATTCAATATGAAGATGCCATTTTTTCTTGCACTGACCCTCTTCAGTGCTATTGATTTTATGCCAAGTGAAAAGCTGTGCAATGGATTTAGGGACTATGTGATACTGAAAAGAGCAGCAGCCATCTGAACACATATCTCCCGTTATAAACACTTTGACCTAAGTGTTGAGGACTTTCATAGTCAGAACAAATCATAGAATTGTCAAGGTGGTTCAGAATTTCAGAAATTACAGTGGGTTGAAGTGGCACAGTTAGTAACCACTCGACTCTAGTTCACAACCTCACTACTCCAGGCCATATTTCAAAGTGTCCCTGGACAGGACACTGAACCCCCAAGATGTCCACAAACCCTCAGCCACTGAGGTTGCACAAGCCAGCGTGCTCTGAGTGCCGGGTACCAAGCCTGGTACAAAACCTGGGAGGGTTGCATCAGGAAAAGCATCCGGCATAAAACCTCTGCCAAATCCATGTGTGGGCCATGATCCACTGTGGCGAACCAGTGGTCAGGCCGAAAGGAAAAGAAAAATGTAAGTCTCCAGTCTGTGCACTCCAATAAGCTATTTTTTATGTAATTTTTACTTTATTTCTTACTTTATTTAGCATTATGTCTATTTATACTAATTTATTTCACTTGCAGTGGCCTTGTACTTTTAAATGCAGTAAGTGATCCTCTTTCTCAGAAACCATGTTGACAATTAATGCAACCCTCTTTCCTGGAAATTATGGGCACTTTTGCAGATTTAACATTTTATATCCATAATTTAAAAACAACAACAACAACAACAATAATAATAATAATAAAAATACAAATACCTTTGCTCTCAAGTTTCCTAAAACTTCTTAAAAAAGGGCTCTGCAGTGTCATAAGATTGAGTATTGATTTTCTTTTGTTGGGGAAATGAAAGCAATTGTTACATTTATCTATTTTACAGTGTCGTCAGTAATGCTGGCTGTAACTTTTCAGTAGATTTCTTCATTAGACTTGGTCTAAGATGCACAGCTCCATCTAATTCTGTGGCTTACAGTCAACATCTGCCTGCTTGCTTCATCTTCTGTAGACATTACATATGGGATTTGAGTTCAATTTTAGTTGGTGCTTTTTGGGGATTTTAAATATTGTGCAACTGATAAATGCTTTAAAAAGCAAGCCTTTTTAATCTTAGTTGATCTGGGTAGTGGATATATTACTTATTTTTCTAAGTAATTCCACAACTTTATGACTTAATTAAAATCACATACACATACAACAACTTTAAAACATATTAAGTTATCCCCTTTTTTTATTTATTATAAAATATCATGAACACACATGCATATTGATGTCATGTTTACATTTTTTGCAAGGACACATCTACATTTTCGCTTAGATACGTTCACCAAAGCATAAAGACTAATCAGAGGCCAAGCAATAAAAGTAACACACTGATGCCTAGAAGCAATGTAATATTTTATTTATTATCTTTTAATCATATTCTTCTACCTGAGGCAAGTTTATATTCAATAATGTCCAGAACAATATCACAGCCTTCAGGAGTGAATTTGTCTTTAAACACAAGTAGTCCTGAAAATCCATATCCCTTGAAAAGATGGGTCATTATGAAGCTCTTTTTTCATCATTCATTCATTCGTTGAGTAAATAAAAAAATAATAATTGTATGAATGATACAAGTTCCCAAAATTCAGAAAGGCAGCTTAAGACGCAATATAAGTTTATAACAGAGTAACATCCCTGAAGGTAATGTCAAATAATCACATATACGCATTTATAGTGATTATATTAGAAAACATATGCAATCTTTATTTAGAATTCTAATTAATTAGGAGCTTTTCAGCATTAGATATTCAGAAGATGCTTAAAGCACAAGAGGCACACGTGTATATAAAGGTACAGCCAAGGTCAGGTACATAAAAAAAATCCATAGGTTGGTACTTCTGTGAAAGTGCTGTGTCAGGTCATTCCATGTGCAACTTGGAGTCACAAGCACAATGCCTTTTACAGCACTAAAGTTGTTGAAGATGAAAGATTCTGTGCTAATAAATGGCTCCTATAATTTATGTTCATTTTGCTTTAGCAGTTACATTTTAGGCGAACTACTTAGCTGTTTTAATTATGTCTATAAAATGTCTATTACTATGCAGCACTGCAAATATCTAAAAACACTGGTTCAGTCATTAATGTCAGGAGGTTGATTCTTGAGAACAATATCCACTTATGCCATGGAAAGTAGGCTAATTTATGTCAGAAAAGGACAGTTATGAAGTTTTTAACAAAAATATAAACAAGATACATTTCAGTGCCTTAGGTTCTGTGAAATAAACACATCTCAGAAGTAAAACTTACAACATTATTTAGTATCTAAACACTCAAACACAGACTTAACACCGTATGTAGCATTCTATTTATGTAGCACCTACTTTTTTACTTTTTGACATTTAAACAGAGAAGACTGCAACCTAGACATCTGTTGTGGCTTTATTTAGACATAACAGGCCAGCAGCAATGTGCCTGGCCAGTATTTGGCACATGCTGCACAAATGGATAAGGTATAATTTCATTGAAAGGGTTATTATTTCAAAGAAGAGACTTTTCTGTTCTTTGACGTGCTGCCTATCTGATAGATTTTTATTTTGCTACTGAAACCTAGTAATTACAGTCGGAGCATGTTGGACACTTCTTTTCTATTGTGTCCAACATCTTTCATCAATTTCATAATTTATTTGGTAGATAATTATGCTCATTCTGCTGCCAGTAAGATTGTTCTCAGGACGGTTATGTGACTCAGGTATGTATATCACATGTGTGTAAAGAGGTGCACAAAATACACATTTAGACAAGTAAATTGAAGCATTATTATCACAGCCCATAATCAGTGTCATGTCACATAGTCTTTTCCCAATTAGATTACAAGTGAGGTCACAATTTGCCACTAATAGATAAAAGCAGTACACACATGCTGCTACTGTAGCAATTTATTTGCAGTAAGGTTATATAATGAAGCATAAATTGCTTTGCTTAGCCAGATATAAAAATATTTACTGCTCTACATGATGTTTTCCCACCCCAATTTAAAAATCTGATCGTTTATTTGCTCCATTGTTGGCTGCCACTGCCCTGAGCTTCAAAATAGGTCACTGATGCTGAGCCATTTGGCATGGGCCAAAAGTGCATTGACTCAACAGTATCACATCGGTCATGGGTCAGTCTATGAATCTCCACTCTCTCCCAAATGACTGCTCCACTGTTTAATTTTTCAAAATTAGGACATGCTGTGTGTACTGAAAATAGCAGCTTCTCATCTCCATCCAGGCTTCACATGATAAATCCCAGACTATCTGAAATGTTTTCGAAAATGTTTCCCTATTCTTAAAGAATAATTAGGGGTACCAAAAATGTTCCAGTAGGGAGTGCTTCTCGCTTGCTTGTCAGCACGAGGAAGATTGCGAAAGATTAAAACCTTCTCTGTGAGACGCCTAATTAAGATTTTTCCAAAAGATTATCTTCCCATGATTGTTCTAATCTTAAAGTGTGGCTTTTCATGCCAGCAGGCACTTAGCTGACAGAGAAATAAGTAACATTTTAAGTTTGTAAACTGTAAGAGTAAGTATGTGAGATTTAAAGTAACATATATAGATAGTGGGAATTGATGACTTTTTCAATTATCATCTTATGACATAGCTTCTGTGTTTTACACAGAAATAATTTACAGTGTTTATTGGCTAATGCAGGAAGTAATATGATATGATATGATATACTCATTGTAGGAAAACTAGGGCTGAGTAGTCAGGGTGTTTACAGACGAGTTTACAATGGAATGGGCTGACATTTATAAACTCTTATCAATTTATATAATCACTACAAAGTGTCCCTAATGTAAAACTAAAACATTTCAGTGGTCTAACCCTGAATCTACGGTATGTTAATGCTAAAAACAGTGATTTATTTGCACACAACATAAGAATGTATTTAGAGTTACATTTTTAATCACATGGAAAGGCTTCGTTAAGTATTCACTCTTCAGGCTACGTTTTGCTCCTGAATGAAATGCTTCACTGTGTTTACCAGCACATAGTGGGTTTATCTTTCTTTTTTTTTTGTCCCCCATAAAATCACCCGTGTCTTCTCTGGTGATGCATTTGTAAAAGTGAATCTACAACCTAAAACCTGTAGCTGATGGGATCTGCATATATGAAAAGAGCTTTAACGATATTTTATATGGATTTAAGTAGATATTCTGAAATGCAAAACATAAATGTTAACAGTAAATTGTATTGTCCAGTATGTTGACTGTGAGGTTTATACCTATATTCAGCATACAGTAATAAAGTGTGATATATCAAGATCATGTGCTGAGATAGAACATAATCCACAAACTTCTTTTAAGTATTTATGGTGTAACTACAAAATTGCCCAACAGCTGCAGAAAAGAATATCCCCACAATAAAATTTCCAATTACCAAATCTTAATCATTGCTGCATTTAATCTCCACATAACCTGACACTGTAAGATATGTTAAAACTAGAAGAGATGTAAGTTGTTTAAAATACCTCAGACACGTCTCAGACACATCTTCTAGACTGGAACAGATCAAATTATATTGCTGGAGAGAACATGAGAGTCTACGGTAAAACAAATTAAGTTAAAGGGTCTATTTGTAATCGCTGGTCAGTGCAGACCTCCATTGTTCGGTGATGTGAGAGACCACAGCAAATCAAAACATTAGTCTCCCTTTCCTACTCACTGTAACACAAGACAGAAAATTCAGAGATATACAACCAGTACTATCATCAAGCCAGCAAAGCCCAATACTGTGTCAGACAAGATAAATTACTGTAGTTATTGCTGTGTTGTCAGAGTTTTTGAGTTTTTGTCATATTTTTAAGGAGTAATAACTGAACTCCCCGGCAGTGTTTAATGACTCATGGGTCAGGTTTGCAGAGGCTCAATTTAGCATCACTTTTCTACCCAGTGCCTCCTCCCTGGCAACCACAAAATGTTAGGTCAAGATGCACAGTTTATAGAGGTGTGTGAGCAAGTCAGCCAAATAAACAAGTCTTGACATTGTACAAATTTACATTCTGCAGAAATATAAGGAGGATGTTTCCTTCCCTGGTTTCAGTCACAAACAATCAAAAATCACTGCTGACGCATACTAGTGGATATACATCAGTCATGACAGTATTATTAGGCTTATAAGCTTCAGTGTTGTGGCCTATGGTAAACCTAAAATGCAATATAATAAAATAGTGCCAACATTTTTTATATAACACAGGTGAAAAACTAAATATAATTGCAGCTCTTGCAAATAAACTAAATGTAACATTATTTTTACATTATATCATTTCCTTGTCCATTAGAAGTCAAAATGTCACAATATGCTTTGCTTTCTGGAACTAAAGGTGCACTTATATATTCAATAAATAATAGATTTCCGTTTGTTTGTTAACGTTTGATGTGCAATTCATTTCTTGATTGAAAGTTATGCCTATGTTCACTCTCAGACATGCAGACAGTGGTCTCCTGCTGTGAGTGAAAAAAAGAAGGATGCAGAGAGACCAGAGACAAGCCACCGCATTCAGATGAAGAATTATGTGTACTGAATGCCCAAATAGTTTACAACAATAAAACTGTCCCTGTTGTGGTGATTTTCTGAGCCTGCTTTTAGCTCCTCCGAGGCTACATACTGTGTCCAAATTTTGTCTGTGGTAACTGAAAACATGGTAAACAGCAATCAATTCAGCTATGAATATCAAAATGTTCCTTCACAAAACTTCTCAGAAAATAAGGAAATGTTTTTTTTGTTTGTTTGTTTGTTTGTTTTTTCTGAACCATAAGTTGAGTATAGAGTAAGAGTAGTGCGTAAGCGTGTGTTGTTAAAAAAAATATGTTTTTTTTCTGGAATTGTTAATCAATGCTTTAAATGGTTTAAATTTTATGGTGTGAAAGAATGCAATTTACCACTTATAATCAGCTACCAACCCTTTAATTATGAGCCTCAGGCTGAGAGTTCTATTTGAACAGCATACTGTACCAGCGCGGCTAAACACATGTGGGACTCATAGCAGCTGCACATAGGTCAGACAGACCCCGGTGGAGGTCAAGTGATTCAGCTGCCTTTCAAAAATATTGTAAGCTTGCCAGAATTTCTGAGATTTTGTTACATGCCATTATGTGACCCTGCTGTTTGTTTCCAATAAAAGCAGATTTTTGTCAAACCCCTTGGGAATCAGCATTCTGGCCACTACAGCTGCAGCCAGCACCCCACATAAAAACAATACAATGGCAATACAAGAATAAAAAGAAAGAGACAGAGAAGAAGAGAGAAAGGGAGGTGATGAGGTCTGCCAGTACAAGACCAGCACTGTTCACTATCCACTACAAGGACTGTTTGTATCTTTATCTATACACAATGGGGCTAGTACACCCTGCACAGGGCGAATGCATGTATTCTATCATCTTTCCTTCTAATTATGGATTTCAGATGTTTACTCTTTGACTATCAACACTGACACATGCATGGTAGACAGATCCTCAGTAAGATGTATTGTCTAATGTCTACCAAGTAACCTCTATTACTCAGTGTTCTCTCCTCAGCCATCATCAGTGTTGGGTCACCTAAAGCCTTAAGACAAATATAGCTTTAAGCAACTGTTGGCATTTTTGGTTTAGCAATGTGATGTAGAATGCTTTCCTTCAGAAAATGATTACACGTTACCAGTGTTGTGCCATTGAAAAGGGCACGAGACTGAATGAGGCATACTGAGTATTGCAGCTTTTCTTCTGCAATTTCCGTTGCCAGTGCAATTTTCTGCTGTGCACGTGTGGAGAGAAAGAACAATACTGCAGGATGTATTGACTTGTTATCAGTACAATGTTAATTTCAAACACTAAAGCTTAATTTGAAACTCCGTTGGTGTGTCTGTGTGTGACACGCAGACAGTTTACGCATTTACATTTTAAAGGTTAAGCTAAATATTGTTCATTGTGGCCTCTTCGCTTTTTATTTAATTTGTGCTCTGAATCTGACAACCATGAATGCAAGAGTTATTTTTTTAAGGATAAATTCAATTCTACATGAATGTAGCTAATTAGACTCACTTTCCAAAAAAGGCACAATGACAAACTAAACAAAAACTGCAGTGGCAGTCATGGAAGTGCAGATAAACGCTTCCGGACCAGTTTCAAACAGAAGCCGCTTCTCTAATTTCATACAGTTGGTATCAGTATCATACAGAGTTATCTTGCCTTGAGCCACATAATGACACCTAGTGCAAAAGAGCATGAGCTCCCCTCGCAGTTAGTCAGTGGAACAACACTCGCAGTAACTTGAGGGAACACGGAACGGCAAGTTTGCCTCACTGGTGACACACACAAAACAAGCATGTACGCGCTTGCCTTCGTGCACTCGCACACTCACGCGCCCGGGGCCACGTAAAGACAGATCAGCACGTACACACAAACACAGATCCAGCTCACTATGTTTCAGTGCTTTCACATAATTCATCCCAGACTGTAATTCATCCACAGAATCCATAAAAAAATTATTCTAATAGCAACCGGAGTCATAACGGCACCATATCCAAGAACGGATGAGTCACTTTTAGTTGTTGCGGTCTCTGGGACGAACTGATGGATGGATGTAAAAAGCCACGGCTGGACTGGAAACGGAATTAGCTTGAAAACAAAATAACGCTGCCGACTGCACAGTGTTCTGCGGGCCTGCTAATGCGCTCACTCACTCTGAATGTTGCCCCTGTGTGTGCCGTTCGCTGGAGCCGCGGCAGGTCTGCGTAATGTGCGAAACCCAATTTCTGAGACCACGATGTTTAACGCTCCTTTAGATCCGCACATCTGCAGCACCACCTCTGGAAGATGCTGCCTCACAACGTGCAGGGAGAATGCAGTCAAGCGCACATTACCGACAGAATAACTCAGGTGCATACTGTTCAGAGAGGACGGTTTTACAAGATTGACCCATGATATAATTTTTAATAGCCCCAGAACGCTTCGTAGACCTTCAGCCCTCAGAGATGGAAAGGATTGCACAGCGATTATTTAAAAGGTAGCTTTACAGTGAGAAAGAAAAAAAAAGCCTCCATCCTGAAAAGGACACCACCGGCCACCTCAGTAGCATGCTGACCACGCAACATCGCCATAATTGTGCCACAATATAGCCCTGCCTACCTAACCACTACCTCGTGGTCAGTGATAGACAGAAATATATATAAATATATAAGATAGCTCCATATTATGGTAGCTGCCCAAGCCGTACTTACCTAAAACTGACTCTCCCCTCTTAGCTGTATCTGTGGTCCAAGATTTGTTAGTTCTCTACACAAGAACTTCTGCTGGAGCATATGTATCCAGTGTTCATGCTGATGGCTCAGTCGGTGATGTTGGATTGCGGATGATTGGGCAATCCTTTTCATGCTCAAAGGAGAGAAATCCTTTTTTTCGGCGTGGTCTCGGGCATTGGCGCGCAGAAGTAATGAAGTCCGTCAGGAGAGAGAGAGAAAAGGGAGCTCTGGATGGGAGATTTATGCCGACGTGTTTGAAACTATTCTGTTCTCTTTTTTCTCATCATAGAAGCTGTTTGCGGGTGGAGAGGTGTGGGGTGGATATCTAGGAAGGGAGGCTGGGATGCACAGACTGAGGGTGAGAAAGGGGAGGTACAAAGAATACAGTCTTGTATTGTAGAGGACGGTCATGGCAGACAGTAAGGGGTGGGTCTGGACTGTATGAGGCGGAAGGCGAGGGAACTGAGGATGGACGAGGATAAGAATCCGTGCTGTGACTTATCACTGCTGATAAGTAAATATTTACATCCGTAGCAATGGACTGGCAAACATAAAGGGGTTAACCGATACTGACCAAAGAACAGAAAGTGGGGAGATGTGACTGTACGAGACATAATTTGAGAAAACTAACAACTATGAAGTGATAAGGCGTTGAGTTTTACGGGACTATCCCATTTGTAGGCTCCACATCCTCAAGATTGGGATCGTCCTTTCTGTGAAACTTCTAAAAACACCCGTGAATTCTGCAATGTGTGGAGGCTCCACCTGAAAGTTAAACACTGGTGCTGAAACACAGCTCCAGTTAAAGGTCGCTGTCCATGGTGCTGAAAGACAATGCAAGAGTAAAAATCCAGCAGGATCCATGTTGCAGAAATTCTGTTGAGACATTTTGTCTCAACTGAAGAGGCTAAATACTGTGGCCAAAATATTAGATATAGAAATTAGAAATTAGAAATATCTATTTGATATTCTATTTGATAAATACAACAGAACATGTGTTACACATGAAAATTATATGAATACCTAATAATGACATAATTGAAGCAGCAACAATAATGATATAATAATAATAATAATAATAATCAATGGAAAAGGTTAATGCAAATGTACACTGTGGCTTG
>OMLM01014274.1:0-19461 GCA_900302695.1 Helostoma temminkii | reverse complement strand
TTTACCTGAACTTATCCTCATCTGTTACATATGTGTTACAAATCAGGTAATTTGCATTATAAATATAATCTAAGTTAGAATTTATACTCAGTACAACCTGCAAGAGTCACAAAACAGTGTAAAGTCTTTATTGCTAAAGCTCTATAAAATACATGCAATAATGCTTCTCAAAGTTTAATATTCCAAAAAGATAAAAAGATTAGCTATTTGGAAGGCACGATGGCCGTTTTGTGACCCATCAGTATAACCTCAGCAACAATGGATAGGATCATGTCGGAATAATATAGTTCTTTATAAGGTGGTTTACTCTGCCTCTCAAGCTTTAAAGTAATTAAACAAACAGCTGCATTGACTAACATAATGCAACAGGGTGAAAAACACTTTTCAATGCACTGCAACTTATTATTCAGCATCACAGTTAAAATTATCAGGGGATCTTGAATGGAAACCCCTAAAAGATTATTTCCCATGGCACGACATGAGGCAATACCCAAATGTTAGATAAATATAAAATATTTATTCTAGGTCAAAGTCCAGTCATGTAGAATAGATAACTTTTGAATTGATTTGGACATCACTGTGTCCACAGTACTCATAGACAGGTTTGCAACTCAGTAGCTCTCCAATGGTCCACTCGCAGTCAAGTGCTTGAAGCATCGACCAACAGGCAAAGAACCTGGCGGGATCAGCTTTGCGTAGAACTCAATGAGGCTAAATGGATAAATGGTGCTATTACTGAGTCATTAGCCTCCAAGTGGTGGTGACACATGACAAGTTCCCATTGCAATAATAGACATAAAAATCTCCAGGGATCATTGAAGTGGTTAGATTTTATAATTCTATTGGTCACAGAATTTAATTTGAAACTTTCAATTTAACTACGTTGATCAGCATATTCAGAGATTTGTTGTCACTGGAGAAAAAACATATTGAAGTTCACATAGTGGTGGAACACTGAACCTGCAAACATGAGCCCTTTAAATGTAGCAGCCTGTCCACACATACATACAACCCAATACAACAATACAACAGCTCTGCCATGAATTCTACATTTACAAAGATCATTTTCTCATTTTGAAACTGTCAGAAATGTGATAATTCTACTACACGTGCATTTTTAAGGTCATTTTGGTGGTTGAAATTATACTGGAGTATGTTATGCCCCCTATTTGGACCCCTCATTCATGTGAATAAGGAGGCTAAAATATTATGCCTGATTGAATGTCTGTGTATATACATATACACACACACTGCAAGTACCACTTTTAAGGTTGCTTAAATGCCCCCTGGAACACATTTAGTGTCAGACAGACTATGATACCAAAGCCAATATAAAAAGACAGGCAGATGTTCAGTGAGACTTTTTGAAAGCGTGTGTACTTGCATACTGTGTGTCTGTCAACCTTCTTCAAAAACACCAAAGCAATGAAGTACATCATGGGGATTTTTTGATATCAGATGTTTTATGTGTTACTTCTGCTGGCGCAGAACTACTGGGGATTAAAACTTTGTAAATGTTGGTCATGAATGCCATATAGTCAACCATCAGTCCCACTGTTGCACTGGATATATATGCCTGATGGACTGCCCTTTGAGGGTGTTTGGATGATGACAGGCAAAATATTGGATGGATGCATATTTTAAATAGCCCCATCTGCAAAGGGGAATGGGTAAGGATTGGATTGAAAGAAAAAAGAGGCTAAAAGTAAAAAGGAAAATGTGTGTTTATTTCAAGGCCACCAAACACCTTTCAAACAAGTATCTGCAGATTAAGCACTCACAGTCATCCATTTTGATTGTTTGGGTTTGTTTTTCGATAGCTGGTAATTGCAGAGAACTGGTAAACAAACAGATTTCTTGGGCATTTGGCATAGCAGATGTTAGAGATAAATTGAGGTGGTCTGTTGTTCGGATTCTCCACCTTACAGTCAGATATAGTCAGGGCCAATGAGCTGACAAGATGGCATTTTTACACACATATGTAGATCTCTGGAGAGGTTTTCCACTTTTCCACGTCTTGCTCAATAGCCCTCATGCTAGTCAGTAACATACTGAGCAGTTTCAAAACTAACCCACAAAATATGTCACTGGTCTGTTCATGGTAAAAGCTAAATAGTGTGTTCATTACCCTTCGGTAGCACTGCTAACGGATTTGTGTCATGTCTGAATGTATCCGCCTGTCCTCAGAGCCTTTTGGGGCTAAACAACATATCTTTCTTCCTTTAATATTAAGATTAGTTAAAAATAAACTCTGACATTTGGCCATAAAATGTAATTATTTACTGTAAATGGGGTTTGAGCAACCAGTATCGTTCATTGATCCCTTTATAGATGTGCATACTAAGAACTTAAACCGACTTTGTCGCTTGCAAAAGTGGATTTAGAGATTTTGAAGAAATAACACACATATGCTAAAAAGAGGTAGCTAACAATAAAACATAACTTAGAAACTAATTTATGAGCATCAACTTCCTCAGTTACTTAATGTAAGGAGAGTATTGTGGCATTCGTGTCATCCAGTATGTAATTATAGGTTAGCATGTGTTACTTAATGTCAACTCATAGCCTTACCACTGTCAAGTAAAAATACACTTTTAGTCTGTGCACATTTGACTCCATTATCCACCATAACTACAATAATTGTGCCACATTCTGCTCCAGCCCAGACATAATACCCTCACAGGAGCTAAATTTATCTGGACTGTAATGATCTCAAATCTACCTCCTTGTTGGAAGCCATGGGCAGAATCTTCCTCTTAGCTGCCCAGAAGACTGTTAGCACTTGCTAGATTGACAACCTATTAATGGCTGATCTCTAAGGCTTAGGTCACAGAGATGTTTCTTCCCAGTTTTAGTACACGCCGTAGCTGAAGCCTGTCACACTGTACCTAGACCTCTCCCTGCCAAGGCTATGAAGAAGAAGACAGATGTCCAAATAGCCAGCAGGTCCATCAGTCATAAGGATTTTTTTCTCATACAGGGAGAGAAAAGGAGGGTCAAGTGGGAGAAATACAGATGAATGAAGATGACACCATTCCAGGCATTTGCAGTCTCTAATGAAAAACAAACTCATTTTTGGGAAGTTTTTGTGAAGTAATAAGACATAAGGGAGCCAGGTCCACTCACAGAGACAAAAACTATTGCTAACTATAGTTTTACCTTCCTATTGAGGACACAGCACCAATCTTCCATTTCTTCTCATTACTAGAAAAGCACACATTTTAATTGTGACAACATGACATATTTAAGTGTGACTTAATGGAAAGTTTACTCTTGTTGAGAAGAAAGTTTATTTTAATTGATTGTATGTTTGTTTTTTTTATAAATACATAGCTTGTGATTTATATTCTAGCTATGTTATCTATTGATAAAAGTGCTACAGTAGATTCATTCATTCAACTAATATGACTGTTACAAAATATTTGTAAATTTGTTTTAGCCTCAGTACATTCACTCAGTGGTACAATTACATTTTTTATGCAGAAACTTCCTGAAGACATAATCATGTTGTGACTAAATAGTTTAAAACCTGTTGTGACAAGATCACAGATGTCACGCAGAAAGTTTTCCACTCAGTGAAAAGGACCTTGAATTAGGTGTGTAAAATGAATGGTGTTACAGGTAACTCACCGCGTGTGGTAATGTTGCAGCCAGAGTGTGGGTAGCTGCTCAGCATGTACCTACCATATTTCTAATTGTCCATCTGGTACAAAACGAAGGACAGAGCTCGCGGGCTGCAAATTATATCACACAGGTTATCACAGCAATAAAATAAAATAAAATAAAATAAAGTGTTGTTTACAGAATGTAAGGATACAGTTTAAGCAGTCTTTAATTTCTATAAATCCATAAATTATTTTAATGTATTGCACAATTGCAAACAGCTATGTGTTGCCTTACCAGGTCTTGTCACCACTAAAGCCTTTTACAAGAGAAAACAAGCAGACATTCTAAATTTACTGCATTATAAGGATAAAATGTGCAGAATACTAACTAACAGTTAAGCAGTTCGGATGGCACAAATGCATTATTATGAGCCATGTAGTGCAGAGTGTTCAAGCATAAATCAACTCTGAATCACAAGGGACAGAAAACTGCTGTTGCACTTCTCTCTGCAGGTTGAAACTTTAATGGATGTAGGATCTTATAGGTGAATTCACAGTATTAGCTATTATTATATAGTTACTGAATGTATTATAGAAGAGGCACGGCATGTTAATTATTGTTAAATACATTAGTTTGTTAACTATTTAATTAACTAAGGCTATTTAGTGTAGTGTGAACTCTTTGCTAAATTGTAATAACATTATTAACACATTTATAGAGGGAAATAATGAAAGGGAAATATTTTAAACAAATCTTTATTACACTCTTTGTTAAATAATTTCTAAAATTGCCTATTTCAGTTTGCAATCATTTTTATGACAGTCATCCTGAGACAACATATCTTTTGGTCTTCAAAGATCCATCCATCACCCTAACCGCTTTTCCTTTCAAAGGTCGCGGGAGTGCTGGAGCCTACCCCAGCTGTCACTGGGTGAGAGGCAGGGGACAACCTGGACAGGTTGCCAGTCTACCACAGGGCTGACATATAGAGACAGACAACCATTCACACTCACATTCACACATATGGATAATTTTGAGTCGCCAATTAACTTAACTGCATGTCTATGGGTGGTGGGAGGAAGCCGGAGTACACCCACGTAGACATGGGCAGGACATGCAAACTCCACACAGAAAGACACCCAGCTGACCCATTTATTTGAACCCAGTTCCTTGCTGTGAGGTGACAGTGCCTACCACTACACACTTTCTGAAAAATCGCACGTTGTAGATGTATAATGAGAGACACAAACTATCATCACGTGGAATCTGTGATAGAAATGTGGGCCAAATTAAAGACAAATCTAACTCTTCTAACTGCTGACTGTGGGGAGTTGTCTGCTCTTATTGCTCTTAGCAAACCATGTAATTTCAACAAAAAAGTAGGCTTTGTTTGCTTTTCACTCCAGACAGCAGAAGAGAATAAACACATGCAATAGGATTACAATAGAAAAGAAAACAAAGCAGCCTTGAGAGTAGTTGTTCAGTCTAAATAATTAAGCAGTGATTAGGATGTGGCCAAAGGCTGTCTGATGGGCTCAGTGGCAATGTTGTGGACTGGGCTCAAGCTCTCCATTTGAAAAATATGCATTATTGTAGGCAGCAGTGAAGAAATCTCACGCCTTCCACTTTTCCATTTTCCACTTGAGAGCAACTCTTACTGTCCTTAGCATTCTCTTTCTCCCTCTAACTCTCTATCTACACATCTTTCTCCATTGCTTTTCAGATTATATTTTGCTGTTCTGGCTTTCTCATGTGCATACTGACTCACAATTTGTGTATTCTACCTAGGACTGCAGACTTAAATTTCCCAGCTCCAGGCACTTTTTGGTGCTTATTATGCTTATGATACTTTGTTTTCAGATTCATTTAATCATTTAGACATTTCATTTCATGCCCTGCTCTTTTATTTGTTAAAATAGTGCATGATTTTTTTTTGGAAAAGAGTCCTTGATGGTCCGCTGTGCAGTGACTGGTTTAGCTAATGAAGTGCTAATTTAAGCTATGATGATATTTTAATCACTCAAGGCAAAGGAAAGCTTGTAGATGTCTGAGCCTGGCAGGAGTTTAGCACATTACTGACGCTTTGGTCCCACATATATTATAGTTTTAGTAGATTTGCAATATCAGATGCTTACACAATTCCCTGTCTCTATATAACTGTGTATATTACAAAACACCACAGACACCTGTGTCTCATCACAAGTCACAGTGTGAATCAGCAAAATTGAGCATTTGAGAAGGCATTTTTCAAAGCCATGCCTTTCTTTTGTATTAAAGTAAAGAAGAGCTGCAACATGACTGAATGTCAGGCAGAAAGCCAAGTGAATGCAATAGAAAGAACAAACACAATATTGTTTGGAGAATTGAGTTCTGGGATCACAGATAAAATATACTGCTGAGTGAC
The DNA here is from genome assembly GCA_900302695.1 of Helostoma temminkii. Taxonomy (NCBI): domain Eukaryota; kingdom Metazoa; phylum Chordata; class Actinopteri; order Anabantiformes; family Helostomatidae; genus Helostoma; species Helostoma temminkii. The sequence goes on along the minus strand of OMLM01014274.1, from coordinate 13,451 downwards.
AGAAGGTCAGTGAGACAGTGGATTCTCAAAGTTCAAAGTTGTGTACTTTTAACATAGTAAAGACAACACTGTGTGATTACAAAAGTGGCACTGAGAAATGTATCGGCAAGCACATGTTGTAGCTGAGCAGCTGATTGAGGTGAAAACTCTTTCCATCAAAGCACTAGTGACAAAAAGTATAAATGGACTAATTGGATGCACAAATCAAATAAAATGAAATGACAAAACAATATTCCATGGCGATGCTGGTCTTTTGTCTTAATTTATGATGTGTTCAGGGTGACAGTGGTACTGCTCTAATTGAATGTGCACTGGAAAGAAGAGTGTGTGGGCACTGCAGCACAAGAAACCTGCTTCACAGACCGCCAGCAAATGTCCTGGTCCTTAAGGACGGGTTCTAACAGGTGCAGTGTTGAGAATGCAGGGGGGAAACAAAACAAGCTCTAGTGAGGCATCAAGACAAAGCCGCATCCCTCATGGGAAACGACTACAAAACAAGCCATATGCTTTGATTCATAGTGTGCTTAGTGTGTGAACTAAGGGTCTGTCACTTGAATGTATTGTAAGCATTTAAATGGGGCTGGAGGATGGAATCAACCATAGACATAATAAACCAACTGTAAATGTTTCATGTAACAGAAAGTCAGCATACATAGGTATATCTATCTCTGCATATTGTTAAATGTATAGCTGTGCATTTAGTTTCACCTTCATTCTATTTAAAAGAAATTAACCAGTCCCTTAATCAATCGTGTTTAGATATTTGATTGTACCAAGTGAAGATTGTAACTTGGGATCGACAATTCAATTCTTAGACTACCAGGAAAAATGTGTCTGGGGACAAAGAAAGAGTAGCCCTTACTGTACTGCTTATTCACTAACCCTGATTGGGGCTCTTAATCCCCAACTGCTACAGTGACAAACAGATCAGATTGAGGTTGTACAGGGAAGCTTCAAGGTGAGAATATGTGAAGTAACTCTGCGACTACAGTACATGGTCTTGGTGGAAAGGGAGCATTATTCTCAGCAAATCTTGTCTGGATAAATCAAGACTTAATAAGCAAGAAAAGCAGCAAAACCTGGATGTTGAAAGGAAAATGAAATGATTGTCTGGGGTTAATTTGATTTTACTGGCATTCTAGTTTATCTTCACAATGCTTGATTTTGCTGTGTGTGAAGTAGGTGTCTGAAAGAGAAAGAGTTCACACATACCACATAGCAAACAATGTGTCATAAATATTGACATCTCACAGTGACAGCTGCTAACTCCTAAGTTCCTGTCTGTACCCCCTAAACAAACACAGACAAACACACACCTGCACATACACAAACACCCTTTTGTGTCAACAGACAATTCTGAGTTGTGTTGAAAGCTTGTACAGTAGTAAGAGCGACACTGTCATCTAGGGAAAATACTGACAGCCACATAGAAATGTTGGATTTGCTTTCTGAGACCTGTTTGAGCTGCCTGGTACTGCTGGAGCTCAACATACCAAGCCTAGGGAGCAAAATATAGTGCAGAATATTAAAAAAATGGTATTTGCATCATGATGAGAAAAGTAACATTTGTGTAATGCCAAAAATAGTTTCCCATTGAGCTTTTTTTTTTTTTGGATGAAAAAGAGTAGAAGAGGATATTATTATATTTGTTTACAGACATGTATGGTATGTAATGGTGTTATTCTTATTACTCAGGAACATCCAACTCGCGTGCTGCTCCTCACCTGCACCATTTATGTTGGTACGAAACTGTAACGTCAACCTTAAAATTATGCTTCCTTACAACTAAAGTAAAAACACAAATATGAACTCCCATACCTGGAAGTACAGACTTGCCAAGTATAAAGGCCGAGTACGGACCAGAACACTCATGCAGACTTGAGGCACAGTGTGCTTGCTCATGACGAGCTCATCTCTGCTTTGCTGTAGTGTTCATTGCTTATATAAGATAAATCCTCTCACAACTGTTTGTTGTAATTTCCATGTGTTTATTAAGTTAACATACGTATGTGGGCTAAATATTGTTCAGAAGCTAATTTTCGATAAGGCATGGAATAACGTCCAAGTCTACTATTAGCAAAAAAAAAAGCCCGCTATTAGCAAAAAAGCTCAGTTATTAGCAAATCCCTACATATAGCAATTGTAAATTTACCAGTGTGTGCTTATGTTGACCTATCACATCAAATCAAATAATAAACCCTCTCAGAGTAAATTTCGAGCAACAGTATAACACCTGTAGTAGAAACACTAGTGTGTGTTCATCTGCTATTGTTGCTAAATAGTACGAAATACATGATGGGATTTTTTGGCTCCCCAAGTACACACAACTCTGCTCCCAGAGCATCCTCAATAAAATGGGCAGATCAAGTACATGGGTGTTTGATCCATACTTGGCTAGATGTAAACTTGGAATTGGAACCGTACTTGGGCTTTGGCTGATGGCGTTTTACACGTCCGCAAGACGAAGAAGTACGCAGATTGACTCGGCCCATGACTTGTTTCTTGTATCTCCATCTTGTGCATGCTCTATCCTGGTCTGGCAACTTGGTAAGATCTAGTAGTGACAGACCGGCTCATCAAAACATGGTTGAAGCAGCTCCCGTGAAGTCGCCACCATCTAGCCTAAAGGCAGGTGTGTGGCAATATTGTTGTGACAATGTAGTTTAATTGTGGTCATTTTTAACCATTTTTTGGTTGACATTATTATTTTATTGCTCAGTTGGCCTATTCAGAGCAGAGTTACTGTTGAACTTGAACTAAATTATTCAAGGTGTTTATATATTTAGGTGTGATCCTTGAACCACACATTTTTATGACTAGCATTTATATGTGCTGTTAAATCAACAAACCAGCTATATACTCTTGGATACTGTTGGATCAGATACATACCTTAACCAGCTCATGTCCAAGTGTCCAAAAAAGGTTTGTGCTTCACTGGTAAATTTATCATAAATAAAGAAAACTTGTCTTGAAACTAAAATACATCTAAATTAATCAATATTGAACGAATTGTGAATCAAATCGGATCAAGGCCCCGTTAATTTGAATCAATTTGATTAAGGAAATCAATGACGATACCTACCCCTATTTTCTATTATACAACATAATGATCACGTGTTCACAAGTAATTTAAATCACAAACAAAGGCAAAAAACAAACAAAAAACATCAGACCTTATACCGTCCAGTGTCTCCAGTGTTATTTAAGTTTCTTTTTTACAGTTGGACTGAGGCACTAACAGCATTGGATTAAGGTCAGGGAAAGAGACAGGGACAGTCACTTCACACACAACTCTTTCTCTAACTTTAACCAAACTGCTTCTGTTAATTAAAGTTACCTTCACACAGCACTCTGGTGGCTGGGATTGCGTCTGGATTTAATACCATGCAATCTGCTTGCACCAGGAATATGATGCAAAGGATGAATGAAAGAATAAGTTGACAAAACACCTGCATTAATATATTTGGAATGATTAATTGGTGCCTCTAAGGTTAAACAAGCCAACGAATTCTGGGTGCCAGTACCAAGCAGTGATAAACTGGGGAGGGTTGGGTCAAGAAGGGCTTCCGGGATAAAGCCTGTGCCCAACTGCTGTGCTCACCATGCTCCACTGTGGTGAGCCTCAACTACAGGATTGTAATAATTACAGCTTTAAAATGCACAAATTCATTCTTCACTCTTACATTAAATTTTAGGAGGTATGTAGAACATGTTTAATTCAGTTAATGCAAGAGAAGCTGTGTTTGTATGTGTTTGCATGCATGCTGTGATCTACCGACTGTGGTTTCCTGTTTCCTGGAGTTATCCTGGACCTTTCCAAATATCTTTGTTTATTACTGGAATTTCATTGCTGTACCTCATTAAAGTGATTATTAGCCTTTTCCACTAACACCTTTAATTTTTTTGAAATAAATCTCCTTTTGTGTTTATGATGGTCATTCTGTAAACTCTCCATAATAGAGGCCTCCACCATGTTTTCCTCTGTGGTCAATAAAGCAGTTTTTCTTAGTATATTACCCACAAAACGCCCACCACAGAACACATGCAATATACTACTGGGATATTAGTAAACCGGGCCCAGGGTTGGTAACAGATGAGGACAATGTTGAAGGTGAGTGATGTCTAATTGACAGCTCAGTCTCATTAACAAATGGGTTTGTCTGGAAGTTATTGAGAATGTTTAGTGGGGCTGTAAGTGGCCAAATCACTTAATCACATGTGCCAGTCTTCCTCCAGCTCTAATGTAATTGGTGTGGACATCCTCTCCTTGTTCTGGCCTTTTGTTGTTTGATCAATGTAGTTAGATAAAATGAGCGTCACTAAGCTAAGACCTTACTACTTTAAAAAATGTGAAAAGAAATTCATTATCATTAACAAAGTGACTGACATGCTCAGCTCTCTTCGCCTTGATGTGCGGTTAAAATAGCATGTACACACACACACACGCAGAGACACACTTTAAACTGATTTTATCAATTGCTAGATGTGTTTAATCCCATGTGAGATAAAAAAAAAATACATGCTTCATAATTCATTTCATTATTTAATTGCCTTACCTGAATTCACAGATTTACCCAATTTGTGCATTAATCAATGTTAAATGATCAATGTAACAATGCTTTGAGCTCTGTTGTTTGTTTGTTTAGCAAACTGCCTGTTGTATTTAGGAACACCACTGTGTACCATAAAGCAGTGAGAGAGAGTGTTATGCTAGCTTATATGACAAATATGTGAGCAATGTTACAACATTACCTACATATTTGCTATATGGAATGTGGCAGGTGCCAACCAAGTCGTATGTGAACTTCTTTTATGATGAAGTAAATGCAGCACTGTTTAGTTAATGCCCATACGTGGCATTTGGAATCACTTTGCAATACTGTAGCATCCATCAGGAGAAGCAGTGAGTTGTTTCACTTTACTGCAGATGGGGGCTGATAATCTGAACATGCTTTCAACATCCACAGTGGTGGACTGAACAAAGTGCGGGCTGTTGGACTCACTGGACTGAGACATGCACTAGAGTTTGACCTGCTGAATAATAATTACTCAGTAATAATTTCACATTATATTATTATTATTGAAATATTCATAACAAATAAAAAATAAAACTGGTAATGTTATTGACAAATTTGCAACCTTAATAATATTCAGTAACAATGTGTACTTGTGCTACTTTTGTCAAAGATTGTCAAAAATGTTAATAGAGCTTCATTTATTCTTTTTTCTCTTTCAGTGTCTGGAAGCCAAATGAGAGCTCTCTGAGAACTGGCTGGGTACTGGCAGCTGAAGGGCATTTCATAGGGAGCAGCAATTCTAAGTGGCATGATCAGTTGCTCATATAAAACACAGACTATAGGAGCGTTAAAGTTAGGAAGGTCAAATCTCAAAACAAAAGGTTTCATGCCTAATCTGATTCTCACTCACAACACAAACAACTATCAACAGCCCAGTTTCATTTCTTAGAATTCAAATTTTACTTTTATTGAGTTCTTGTGCAGGCAGCTACATTTAAAGCACCAAGGGTTTGGGGTTCAGGGATCAGTGTCTTGTCCAGATACACTTCAGCACACTTCTAAATGTATTCTAAGTAAAATTCAATGTTTAGACTTGTCTAATGGCACCACAGGCTTACCATCTGGATCCCACTGGAGGGGAGACTGTTAGGCTAAAATCAGGCTTGGGGCAGTGCACAGAAAGGGTTCTCTTTCATAGTAACTCCTCTATCCTGTCATCTTGTCCCCATTCAAACCTAACAGAAAAACAGTAAACAGAAAAATTGTAACAAACAAATCTTATGAGAGTGTTGTGGCTGAACTGAGTTCATGCACAATGGCCAAAATTGTGATAATTTCACCCATTACAGAATACGTGAAGAGACATTTGTTGACATTAGGTATATCTGAGTACAATCAATAAAACATACTACAGCTGTAGAGGACAATCATCTGACTCATGTGAAGTGACTGTTTTGGAAAGCAAGACATAAGAGACAGAGATCTAAGTCCATAAGTCAAGTGATTGAGATGTATGAAGGTAATGATTATATAACAGATGATTTCAATTTTGAAATGTAACACGGCTTGCATAAAAATGTAGTCTGACTCTAAGAGTGACTCAAGTGTTTCAGAGTTATTTATATAGATTTATTAGTTACCTAAAATATGAATTTACCCATATACTCTATTACAAAGCAGAATGGTCTATTGCACATATGACTTCATGGATAGGAGAGTTACTTTGGATAATTAATGTAATACCATATTGTTAGCCAATTTATCTTTTGTCTGTAAATGACTGCCAACAGGGCTTTGTTATTTTCCTCTGAAAACACATCTGTCTTATGTGCATGTGCCAAATCCAGCAGTGATATGATACATTCAAAGCTGTTCCTGAGGATTAATTTGACTGGGTGGATAAACCTGACTGTGCAGTTGCACAGATAGCCAACTAATGTTAGAAGGTATCTGAGGAACAAACTTAAAATGATCCCCAAGTAAAGTGGTACAATTATAGCCCTTCAGAAATAATGCTATGCAGGATTAAGCTGGTAAAAGGTTTATCTGTCTTTATTGTTAAGCTATATGCAACACGATTAGTATACTGTATGTGTGATTTTTAGATGTTATAAATATTCTGCAGATTTACGTCACGCTGGGATTACCAAAGCAGTAAAAAATAAATAAACCCAATTTAATCATCCATCCATTATCTTAACTATCTCCCCTGTTAAGGGTGTGTGGGGGGTGCACTCTGGAAAGGTCACCAGTCTATCACAGGATCTGACATATAGTGTCAGACAAACCAATGGACAATTTAAAGTATCCAATTAACCAAACCGCATGTGTTTGGACTGTGGGAGAAAGTCAGAATACCCAGAGAAAACCTGCGCAGGCACGGGGGAGGACATGAAAACTCCACATGCAAACCAAGCTGTTGTATTAAAACCCTAACCATCAAATCAAATTGTTGGATGTTGAAAAACTGTTTAGTCTGGCTTTAAAGAAGCTACTACAGTATCACAGACCTAATGGAGCTGTGTTTGATTGAAGTATAAGCTCTGTGTATCAACACAAATGAAATGCTAGCTTGTTTGGTACACTGGAACTTAAAGTAAATTATTATCTGAAAAATTAACCAAAAGTGTACATTGTAATCATCCCTCTGTTCATTAGTTCCTACCTTTTTTAAACAAATCTGGGTCTTTTTTTTTAAGTAAACATTTTTCTGTGATGTCATCAATATACACAAATTACACTGGGGACTAGCAAGCATTTGGCTCTCCATGAATCTATGCTCTTGATGTTTGGAAAAGGCAGAATTGCAGAATCATTTTCCTTAGACATTTTGCATTTTGAAAGGTAACACTCAAGGATGCCAACACCGTCAGCATCAAAAGACTGAGGCCGGGAATGTTGAATAGTCTCATATGAGACACATCATTTCAATTCTCCACAAATAATGTGCGTAACAAGAGTGATGGATAATTCTCCATCTTCTGGAAGTCTTTCATAGGAAGATGCACATTCAGACCTGGAATTTAGCCAAAAGAAAAAAAAAACATGAAAGAGGAGACAGATGGGCAAAACAGTAATATCAATATTTATAGTTATAGTTTCACAATTTTACAATTTACACACAATTTCATATAATTTATGGACAAAAAATTGTATTTTAACAATATATAGCACAATGACAGTGATATTTATTTGTCAAAAACAGATTGCTGCATGGTTTTATCAGTGATTATGGTATCTCAGGTATGTGACAGTCAACCACACTGCAATATGTGTCTGATGTTATTGAAAGAACTCTTCAAATTTACAGGCTATTCATCTTCAATCCAATGTTCAGAACACACTACTGTTTCATCTCTATTCCTCATCTTCCCTACGGTATCACTAAATCCCTCAAAGCCTTGGTGCTACATGTCTGGTGGGAAGACAAACAATCCATCCTTTCCATACTGTGTTACAGACTTTGAAAGTACTACCTCTGTCATCTTGAGTTTGCAGAATTGAAACTGAGATAAGGCCGGGGACATGAAATATTCAAACCCAATATTGGTAAACATTTTATATTAATCTTTTCTAAATTCCCTCTGTATAGAGTATCTGTGCTGTGGTCAATATGATTGAAGCCCCAGACAATGTGATCATCCTAAATCATCTGGAACCCACATACTTTATGACAATATTTAAGAGATAACTTATGTTAGAAGTTATGTAAAGTGATGTTGATAAATTGACCAACTCTACTTGAGCAAAGATGCATTAGATCTCAAGGCAAGCGATGCCAGGGTAGACCCTGATAAGTTATGAGGTTAGTTGTATAGGCCGGTGGACTTTACAGCATGGTACATTTTTGAATCTGACAACATCTGTTTTGTCGTTCACACGTGAATACTGTATATATGCTCAGCCTCCAAATTGTTTATTGTAATCAGTGTTTTAGTTTAGGAGAAATAAAATATCAAAACACCAAATTACTGGGTGATTTTAACTTCTAAATAAATGCATAAAACATGTTATAATCAAATGGATCGGGTTTAGCAATACAAACATGTAAAAACTAATGAATTTTTTTTTTCCATTACTGCATCCATTCACAGTTGCTCTTCTGATGCACTTGCATCATGCCTGCACATGTTTGTGTCTCAATATGAATCATTTGATCTTCCCATCCCTCATAGATAAATACGAGATTATGACATAGGAAGTTATTTACATACGGTGGCCTACCAATCACAACAGCCTAGGATGTGAAAACAGTTTTTTTCATCATCTCCTCCACTAAAACCTAAGCAAATATTTCCACCTGAATATCACGCTGCTTTGTTTGTCAGTTACTTCTCAGGTTATATGTCCCTTTCACTGTTAAAGCCCTGTATCTACAAATGATTTACTTTTGACTAATGCTGATATATTTCATATATATTTCATATTAAAGTATGATTAACTGCATGAAGAATGTGCTGATAATTTGTAGTAGTTCATTTGTGATAAGGTGTTTTAGTGTTGTTTATCAGGAAAAACAAAATAAGCTCACTTGCTGGAGCTATGTCATCAGCATTGCTCTCCCACACAGCATGATGTCTGGCCAGGTGGCAGAATCATTCTCAATTGACAGCTTTGGAATCATTTCGGCCATGGACCTCATTTTCTGCATTAACAAGGCACGTGCTGTGGTAAACACATTATTAACAACGACAATATTATTCTTCCACATTTCGCTTACACCTCTGTGACAAATATCTGTTAGTGCTAAAGTTGCAGTGAATAGACTTGCACAACATTGTGTCTAATGGCAACCTTTTCTGCAGACCCTCAGCATGGCGTACACCTCAAATCATCTTCAGCTGTCTATGAGTACACACTGTACCAGTTGCGCCCCCCCTTGACTTCGGTGGCAGCAACAATCCATTTATATGATCCATTCTGCTCACATGTCTCAACGCAGAACCAGTCTTTATCACCTAGAGGTGCACGTTCTGCGTTTGTGCATGACAGATGAAACCCCAGGACCTTCACAGAAATTGCTGCAGCATTGCACCATAACCACCACCTCTTTATGTAATGAGAAAATTACAGAGGTGATTTGTGAGACAACATAATTATCGTTGCATTACTTGAATTACGTGTTGCATCACTGAGAAGCATCTTCATTTGGATCATCTCGTATACAACACCACAACCTGCCATGGTTTAAAAGAAAATGGGATTTGCACCCCATGGTTTGTGTGCAGCAATGTTGATGTCCTCTATTTCTTAGGCCAAACTGTGTATGTGTCTGCTGACTTTTTACCTCACTAACTTTGCGTCTTAGAGTTTTGCTTGTTTTGTACCTCAGTTGTAAGTGGCTTTGGATAAAAGCGTCTGCCAAATGACTAAATGTAAATGTAAATATAAATGTAAATGTCTTGCGCTTGTCGCCTTCTGACAGCTGAAGATTTTCAGCTGTTTGTTCAACAGCATAGACAATTTACACCACTGTAACAAACTTGAGAAAACTAATTAATATTAGTTTTAGACCTGCTGTTTGCAATGGGAAGCTATATACAACAATCTATATACAACAATAGTATCATTTTATGTCATTTAAGTCCCCTGAAGTCCATGCTGAATGTCCTGAATTATGGTAGAAATACCCTTTTCAAGTACTTTAACTAAGAACATTTGTCCAAGGTGATTTCTTTTCTTTTGAAATGATGTGTGAGTTTGAAGGTAATAATAATTCATTTGTTTTCCTGCTGGAGGATACCTTCCTTTTGGAAAACCACTAGAAGATCCACAAGCCTCCCCAAATGCAGAACAGGAGTTGCACTGTTGCATCTGGCATGGAAACAGTGGACCATGTGCTCAACTCTCACTCCATCTCCACAGCAGAGGACAGGCTGCCGAACATTATGGACGACCAGCGTGAATCCTTGGCGTTCATCTGTGATTTCCAGAACTCCGGCTGTGGTGCTGGGGTTTGACAAGACCACACGGAAGCTGTCCTGTTCAGGCAAAATTGGCCAGTGTGAAATGATTCTCTATCCTAAATGTTTTGACGGTAGACAACTTTTCCAAATGATACATTCACTGTAACACTGCCATTATTTTTGTCTTAGACTAAATATAAGTTACGCATTATATTGTGAAAGTCAACAGTTCTTATGCCTTATTAAAAAAATTGTTAAAGTAATAGACCTTCTGAACTTAGAGGGGCAAGTTTTAAGTCATATATATGTTTAGGTGCAAGATAAAACCAAATACAACCTGATTTATACTCTCTCAAGCAACAAGTCATCCAAACTAAATAGCAAAATGGCTCTGGTGGTGCCAGTCATTCAGTCCTCCCCTAATTGACTGTGTCCAAACTGACTACAGCATTGCATTAAAAAATTAAGGCTACTCATTACTTTGAATGGGTCCATTTCATTAACACTGTGCCAACACAAGGGACTAGGGTCACCTGGCAAAAACCTGTCTCAACATTGACTGGTAGACAATTAAGACCACACATTCCCAGCAGATTACTATTAATTATAACTATTATGTTTTTAGCCTCATGGTCATGATGGCAACTGATGATTACTAACTATTACCTTTCAACATCATTATACAACACCATGTGGTTACTGCTAAAACAACTGAAGTAACACATATTCTCAACCTTCCCTCTATGATTGACATTTCTAAACACACAGTTCTAGTTATTCATGTATTTAAAGAGATTTATGTATTTTTTGTTTTATCTGTTTATATAGGTAATATAATAGGTTTATAAAAAAATCATTTTGGAGCATTACAGTAAAGGAAACCTTAGAATGTAACTTTGAAAGTTGCTCAATTAGTCATAAATATTTAGTATAACTGCAGAACTTTAAATTAGAATGGCCAACACGTTTTGCGGCACTACAACAAAGCCACACTCCTAGCATTTTTGCTTTTTCATCATCATTTAAACAACCAAATGGTTCTTATCCAGATGTCTAAGTGTTCTAACTACTCTGTTATTTCCTACACTCACCATTCAAATTAATTTATTTCATTAGTGACTGCCTGTTGTGTTAGAAAACAATTTGACTTCAGCATATCTGAATTTTTGAAGCACTTACTGACGCACTGTTACCCTGATACTGTGAGACTATTTTCACTATGTTACATAAGTCCATTAGGTAACTAAATGACTTGTTTGTTTTACACCTAAAAACCTAGTAACTCAGGCACATAACTAAGCACTAGCATCTGAATTTCACTGCCCAGAAGATCTAGCACTGCAGTATTAATTTGTTTAAATGCTCAATTAAAATGCATGTTCAGTTTTGTTGTTGTATTTGGAATCTACACAAACATACAACACTGTCTATGTAAAACCTGGATAAATAAAAGAGGAGAGAAAATGCAAATCGTCTGAGTGTTAGATGGTACAGAGCAAATCCTTCCTGCAGACTCTGCTTCAGGGGAGCTTTGCAGCATAGAAAAAGACATGTTTTTTTTACTACATTTGTGGAGGTTTTATGAGAATATCAATGATTTGGGCAAAAATGTTGCTTTTATTGCATGTGTGGCTGTGTTTGAATGGATGCAAGGCAGCATAAATATGCATGTGCATGTCTATCTCTGAATGTGAGTTATATATAAGTGTAAACATTTGGGTGCAGGCAACAGGAAAGAATGTAAGCTGACAATTGTGAAAGCTCAGGCTATTCTCGTTAAGTATTCCCTACAACACTCAGGAGAACTTAGATGGTCGCCAGCCCAATGCAGTAATGCATTTCCGAGAGAGGAATCTGTCATAAGTTTTATATCTCACTGAGACTGCGGCCCATTGAACAACATCTCTACACCACAGCTTGATCCATGGTCATTCGTCCTCCCCTTTCTGCTCTCAGCCCATTTCACCCTCCCCTTGGCTGCACACCTGCCCCTCCAATCATGAATGATCCTGGTTGATTGTGACTTCACCAAGGCCACTATCGAATGCATTACTCCTAGGTCAGAGCCAAGGGAGTGTTGGTCGGTCAGATATCGGCTTCAAGTAATATAGTGTGTTTTTTCCAGCATAGTAGCTCCTTGAAAATAATAAGACCTTGAGGTTGTTCATCGAATATAGCAGATTTTGAAAACTGAAAGCTAATGTAAGTTGTTGATGCACTGTGACATTTCATTATTCCTTTGAGAAATATCACAGTAACCAAAACATTTTGTCATGGATGAATAACACAGTTGGTGTATTTAAAATTTCCACAATCTGAATACATATAGCTTATGCTTGTACTTAGTAAGACCACATTTCTATTCAGCATAATTGTCAGCCGTACCCTTTAGATAATACTGTATGACCTTTTGCATACTGGCAAGCCTTACTCTCTGGGTAATCTACCCATCAACATTAAAATCATTTACTAGGTGGGGGGCTGATAACGTTTACCTTGCTTTGATGATACCACAAGGGCAGCAGCAATTTGCAGACACAAATCAGAAAATTATTTTGCATTCACAGGCATCCCTGGGTATTTGCAAATGCCCGGGGGGATGCAGGGGAAAAATATGATTATATGCCATATTCTGCACTTCAGTCTTTTTTTAATTGAGGGAAAACTGGCATTTAATTAACAATTGACCAAAAGGAAATGAGTTTTATTGATTTGTTTGCTAAGGGACAACATTCATCTATGCATGTGCAGCTCACTAGTTCATTCCTTGGAGGGAACAGACAGAGACTGCATTGTTTATCAGCAAATATTGTATCAAACACTTTGAATTCTACGAGAATGAGTGCCTTGAGGGAGGAGAATGAGTGGTCTGAATAATGGGTAAAATTTCAACTAATTTGTACACTTATTATTATTACATCTACTTGGACATCCACACCACATAAATTCAAATACTACTGATTTGAAAACTAAAAAATAGATAAAAACTGTATATTTTAATTCAGACTGTAGGCTATTTTACAATATA
>OMLM01014272.1:0-21161 GCA_900302695.1 Helostoma temminkii | reverse complement strand
TTAACTCCAAAGAGTAATAAATAATTAGGGAAAAGTAAAAATCCATTGCTTATAGGGATAATCTATAACTGCCATAACATTTTAGTGTGACCAAAAATATGAATACACCTTGAATTTACTTAACAAAAATAATATTTAATAATAATATTAAATATTTATACTAAATCCTGTCAGTTCTCATTGGATCCACATCTTTTGTTGACTGATTCACAGATTTTAAGTCTGCTCGGCTAAGATTGTTAGCTTAGTCCTTAACATTATACTGTAGATTGCATTAATTTATTGTCTCAGGGAAAAAAAACATATAAAAATCTAAAATTATTTTTGATGGTAGCTGCAATTGTTGTTTCATTCATGAAAATCTTACCCAAGCACCTCACACATGTGACCGTAAGTCAGACTCCCAACGAGTCAGGAGGACTCTTGTAAGAGGATAAGTGACGAATATAATCACTGTAGATACACGGTGTCATGCATAACTGCACAAGCAGCAAGACTGAGTTGTCACATGTTCAGTTCCAACAGACAATGTCTGCTCGTGGGCTAACACTTGTCAAGTAATACACCAGCCTTCTCATCTTGTCTTGTTAAAAACATCCTCTGAACACTTCTGAAAAGCAAACTTGCTGACGTGCGGATTATTGTATGTACTGTTACCTGTCTGCAGAGCGGCATACGCCATTGGGAAGAAGGAGAAGCCTCCGTTCATTCCACAGGAAAACACCAAGTCAGAAACAGAGGAGGATCCTATACCTGATGAACTGCTCTGTCTGATATGTCATGACCTGCTGAGTGACGCAGTGGTCATACCCTGCTGTGGCAACAGCTATTGTGATGACTGTGAGTTTCTATCACTGTCATACCCACACAATTCATCAAGGAAAACTTAGGTTTATTTGTCTTACTATAACAATTAATTACGATTCTACAGTCCTTGAGTTATACTGTATTGCTTCACTGGGATTATCAGAATGTAAATGTTTAAATGCATAATTAGTACCCGCAAAAATGGGGCAAAATAATGGCTTCCACTGTTAAAATTAGCATGTAATTAGCACACCAAGATTAATGTCATCATTAAAAACATACTGTGCTCATTCATCATTCTTAAACATTCTCTCTCTCTTACTTAGGTATTCGCACCACCTTACTGGATTCAGATGAACATGTTTGCCCTACTTGTAGCCAATCAGACGTCTCCCCGGATACCCTGATAGCAAATAAATTTCTTCGACAGGTGAATTGACAATGATCTCCGTGTCAATGATCTTCTGACATTGATCAGAAGTTAGATGGGGGTTGAAAGAATTAAAAACTTAAAATAGTGTTCTTTAAAAGTTATATTTGATTGACCACGTGCCCAAAAGATTTTCATTGTTTTCACTTTGAGTTTAAAATAGTTAGACGGGATTCTGTTTGCTGTCTCTCTTCCTGCACAGGCTGTGAACAATTTCAAGAAGGAGAGAGGATACACCAAGAATTTGAAAAAGATGTGTGGTTTCTCCCAGTCCCAAAATCTAACCACAAGACCAAGCCCTGTCCCCACCCCACCTCTTATTACAGGGCAGAGCCAGCCTCAGAAGCCTCACCAGCCACCTTACAGTCAGCAGGTAAACCAGGTAAACCTCTTAATGATATGGTTCATCTGTCGCCTGCATCTCCAGAAGCAAACAGAATAATTATTGTTTCCTCCTTTGCTCTTGCTTGTTCCATTGTAGTCTGATCTCTAACTATATTCTCTTGTTGTCTCCTCTCTTTAGGACTCTCTCCAGTACCACACAAATGTTGCAGACACGCTGCCAGTGTCTGGGGCTCCTCCTGCAGCAACAGGCAACACCTCTGCTCACAGCACACCTGGCACTCCCATCCACCCTGAGCAAATCTGTCAGGAGATACGTGAAAGGTATGTAAACACAGAAGCAAGTACATATGCCAAAAAAAAGACATACTTGGGTATTTGGCTTAACTTAAACTGGCAAGAGAAAACTGAGGATCGCCAAGACATTATTGGATTTTGCACTGAAATGTAAATAAAATGAAAACATAGCAAACATGCTTTCCATTCATATGTAATCGTTTAATCAGTAGATAAACCATCTAATACCTAAAGGATTACCTTTTACAACACCACTGCCCTGTCAAGCTACTCATTCTTAAACCTGTAGGCTTTGCAACTGTTTTTTGTTTTTTTGCTTCCCCACCCAGGCATCAGAACATCTTAAAATAAGTTCATGGTCTGTTAACCAGTATTTAGAGGTTATAAAAGGAGAGTGGCTCTTTTATTTTCAGTGTAAATTGAAACTACAAATGGCCAAACAAATACAGAAAATTTGAAACACTAGAAAATCATCAGGCTCTACTTGTTTTTCTTTTAGAGAGGAACGTTAATAAAAATGTCTTTTAAAATGTGTACACTAAAGTAGGGCAGCAGCTATCGTTTATAATAACCGGGTACTCTGACAATTACTCCAGCGATGAATTAAGTAATCTAATAAGAAAGTATTTGTTTTATTAAAGGGCAGCAGTAAAAATACAAAAAAGAAAAAGATCTCTTGAAATGAGCAACTTATTTGTTTTCTATGAGTAATAATGTAAAAAAAGTACAATTGCAGACAATATTAATATCTGTCAGATTAAATGAGATTTAGTGCATTGTAGGACTATTTAAATATTTTCTCAAATATAATATAATAATACTATTATTAAATAAATAATGCATTTACTTTGAGAACAACAAGTTTCAACATAACAGCTCAGGCATAACATCAGCCTCGATGGTCATCTTGGAGGCTTTGTGGCTTTCAACAGTAAGGAATTTGCATCTAGGATTTTTTGTATTCGAGTTATTCCAGTTTCTCAAGGAATCATTTCAGCCCCACACTATAATCTCCAGAGATATGCTGCAACTGGATCCAGTCAGGACAGAAGACATAGTGAAATACAGTCTTCAAGGATACCAACTTGAGCATTTGGTGCAGTCTATAATTAAAATCTAGCACAATGGCTTTAACTTGAAAGAACTAGAGCAAATAATGACACTGATTTTGTTTTCTCGTGGTACACACTGTAATATATCTACTGTTTATTCAGGGAGGCTGAAGAAAAGACACAAGATGACGCAGTGGAGGCTGTAGCTGCTCCATCTGTACTTGTTTCAAACAAAGAGCCCACTGCTGCTCCATCACAGCTGATACCAGTGGTAAGGACACACACACACACACAGAGTACACTTACTTTATGCAGCAGAATTTTCATGTACAAAATATGTGATGTTTGTGTCTGTTCAGGTTAACCACACAATAGTCGCAGAGCAGCCCCAGACTGTCATCAATATGAATCAACCACAGTCCTTCTCTGCCTTATGTGAGTGACTAAGCTTTACTGCTGTGCCTTTCTATTATGTGTCCCCTACCATTTATGATGTGTTTATGATTTTAGTTCCTTGCCTTTTCAAGAGGAAAGGCATTTAACACAAGTATAAAAAAAATAATAAACATTTTTCTCTGAATCCAAAGGTGCAACACCAAGTCCCTGTGGGCCACCAAACAGCTGGGACAGGTCAGTGAAGTCTGTGTGCATGTGTATATGTTCTCTGTAATACTGTCCATCACAGTTTCATGACTGATCTCATCTCCTTTTTCTGTATCTTCCCCACAGCTCCTCTTCCTCCTCAGGACATTCCACTAGACCCTGGAATGAATCACATCAGCTCACTTCATCCTCCTCTTCCTCATACTCGGCTACTACTCCACCTCTCTTTCCTTCTCCTCTTTTCCTCTCAACTCACCCGTCTCAACGTAGTTACCCTCCTAGGCTCCAACCAACCACACCTGTCTGGCAGGTCCCAAGTTCCCAGGGCACCCCCATCCCTTCACTCTGCGCCTCCACCTCAACATCCTCCATCCCCTCCCTCATCCCAGAGGAGTGGTACAGGCATCAGAGAAGGAAGAACGAAAGGTACTGTAAAGTAAAGAATCAGCTGCTTTTTAAGAAAATTTTCTAAGCAGGTATATCAGGTATCTGCAAGTTTCTTAAACTGAAAAAAGAATTTGCCAATCCGTTTCGTTTCATTTTTCTTACTTCAATTAATACAACAAAGAAAATGTTATTATAACCTAAATTAAACCTTCAAGTAGCATTTTAGGGTAATGATATTTAACCTATTATTTAGTAATATTTATTATTTAGTTTTACATTTTTGCCCTTACACAGAATCACACATATAAAACATACCTTCATTTTCATATGTAATATATCTCAGTTAGTGTGTAGTATGGTGACAGTTCATTAATAATGAGATTCCCATCAGAAATGTTACTATTTTGTGTGGTAAATTAAAAACATACAAATGATAAATATCTGACAAATATCACATTTGTCTCAAATATTGATTTCAGCGTTGACCTTTTAATAATACTGTCAGTGCAGATTGTGCAACACAATATAGTACTAACCAAAGTAGTGTAGTCTGAGGACAGTACACAAGTATTAATATGAAATATTATATAAAAACTCTACTTATTTGCCTCCCTCTCTCTTTGTCTGTCAGGTCACCTCACAAAGGATCTACCTACAAGCGCTCCTCCTATAGCTCTAAATCAAAGTCGTCCAAGTCCAAGTCATCTCGCTCCTACTCTAACTCTTCAAGCAGGTCCAGATCCCGTTCGCGGTCCAGATCTCAAGGCAGATCAAGGTATATTTACCTCATTTTATTTTTTCTGGATCATCGCCTTGTTGTTTGTTTGTTGTATGTTATTATAGAGAACATTTGTGCATTTTGTTGTTGTTGTTAAAACAGTTATTGACATTTTCGGTCTAATGTAATAATAACACATGTAACTGTAGATGAAGCTAGCACCTATTTAGTTCATAGGATTTAGTGGCATCTAGCAGTCAGGTTGCAGATTACAACAATCTGAATACCCCCCATCTTTCGTCTCTCCCTTACCAAGCAGGAGAGAGCATACCATGCACGTTTTTGTTCTGCTGCTCTAATATGATTCCACCACCCAATATGACTTCAAATATAAACATTTATAAGAATTATCATGTTTTAAAGAGTTTGAACTTAAAAATCATAACTTTGTGAAAGAAGAATTCACAGCAGAGCTGCTGTGTTTGATTGCATTGGATTTTACGGGTGTCCCTTTAAAAATTGCCCTGTAAATGTATATATACAATTATATGTATATATAATACATACAGTATAAAGGTAAGAGTGGTATCAGTCTTCTTTTCTAACTCTTGGCAACAAAGCAAATAAGCACAAATGTCAAACTTGCAAATGCAAAAAAATAAAAAACATTTTTTTCCTCTTTTTCAGAAAGGTTTGATTTAATCAGATATTAGATTTACTCAAACAGTAGAGGCAATTGTGTATTAAAATGTAAAACAGGTGACATAAAACAGTATTTCTTTTCCCTTTTATCACTGTTTTTTGCAGACACCTGTCACCTTACTTCCGTCACAGAGACTGCCACACTCGCTCTCATCCCAGTAGCTCTTATGGTTACAAACGCTCACCTTCCCCTACACCATCTTCATCATCTTCACCTCGAAGGGGTTATTATTCCAGGTCTAAGTCACCATCAGATCTCCATAGAAAACGCCACCACAGCCGCCATCAAAACAAGAAGTCATCCTCAAGCGGCTACAACTCCAGGAGGCGAGGA
This sequence comes from Helostoma temminkii, assembly GCA_900302695.1. Taxonomy (NCBI): domain Eukaryota; kingdom Metazoa; phylum Chordata; class Actinopteri; order Anabantiformes; family Helostomatidae; genus Helostoma; species Helostoma temminkii. Next base: position 15,489 of record OMLM01014272.1, on the reverse strand, counting down.
GAGCACTTAGAGAGGGAAACACGAGGCTCAGAAGCAGGTTTAGCCAGCCAACTCTATGCTCAGCATTTGAATCAAACAGCCAGTGTGGATCTGGACAGAGAGCGCTACCTGCAGTGGAAGAAGGAGTACAAAGAGTGGTGTGAGAAATATTTCAGCAGCTATGTCGGCCATTTCCACCAGCTGCCTCTTCCCCTTCTCAGTCTTCCTCCTCCTCCTCCTCCACCTCAGTGGGTGGACAGTGGAGGAATCAAAAACCACTCACATGCCAACTCACACTCTCACTACCAAGCCCAAGGTAGATGCGCTACTCAGATGGATGGCCACTCCCCTACGTCATCCAGCGACAGCCAGTCTCCTCCATCGCAGTCTTCAAGTGACAGCCACTGTACGCCATCTCAGTCATTCAGCGACAGTGGCTCTTCTCCATCTCACACGTCCAACGACAGCTGTTCCCCTCCCTCACAGTCGTCCACTGAGGGTCACTCCACACCATCTGAAGACAGGACTCAGTTGAGTGCATATCAGCAGAAGTACAATCACCTGCAGAAGATACTTTCAAAGAGCATTGAGGAAGTTAAACAGCACAAAAGAAGTAAAGGCAACAAGGAGGTTAGCGTGAAACATGACCAAAAGAGAAGGAAGAGACATGAGGACGCAAGAGGAGAGCTGTCATCATCTCCTGCTGTGGCAGGCTTAACAAATGACAGAAGGAGTGATGTGAGGCAGCGCAATTCTGGCTGCAAAGATGGCACCTCAAAACTGGATGAAGCAACTACCAGCGATACTTTGAAATCAATCCAACCTTCGCTGAAATCGAATAAGTATTTGAATAAACACTGCGAAAGAGAAAGCAGAGAACAATGGAAGGCGAAAGGAGAGAAAGGATGGAGAAGAGGCAAACATTCAGACTCCAAGAAAGATGTAGAGAGACCACACAAAGTTAAACCCAGTAAAGAGTCAGACAGGGTGGATACAGGCCGATACAGAAACCCTGCAGGTAGAAAACCTGCTGACATCACATCAGAGAAGAACAGAAAAAGAAAACGAGAGGAACTGGAAAGCAATGAAACTCAACGCAAGAGTGAATCCCCCAATCCATTTGACAGAAAGAAGCAGAAAAAAGAGACGAGCGAGGTTAAAACACAGTCTCCGACAGAGAGAGATATCTGGGAGGAAGGGATAAAGGTGAAACCACAGAAGAAGATAAGCATCAAAATCAACCTGGATGGGAAAACAAAGAAAAATGATCAAGAGTTGTCCTGCTCACAGAATATTGCAGGAAAGATAAAGGAAGAAAATGAGAAGAATAATAGTGGAGAAGATAACTTCAACAAAGACCCTGAAGCTAAACTTAAACCACATATGGAGTTCAGCAGAGGTAAAGAAGGTGCATGTGAAGAAACAATAAAACAAGGTGAGGATGAGGCAAGCAAAATGTGGGAGAAAGGCACTTTCAGAGAGGTGGGGAAAAGTGAAAAAAATACAGTTGAGGAAGAAGAAACTGGAGAAAAGAGAAAAAAAGCAGAGGACGAGGACTTTGACTTATGGCACTGTGCCCTCAGCGGAGTGGTGGAGGAGTTAGACAGTAAAAAACTGTGGGAGGAAAAAAACGTGAAGAAGGGTAGCAAAGGAGAAGAGGTGACAAGAGTTGAGAGGAGGAACATGACGGTAAAAGAGGATGGAGAAGAGAGGAATGAAAGCCGAGGGCAAGAGATGGAAGAGTCAGTCCAACATTCCCAGAAGACAGAGACAGATGGGAAAAGCACGTGTGACAAAAACAGAGAAATCCCCCTGGAGTTAAAGACAAAGAGGCCAGAGGAGCTGATGGAGGGACTGAAGAGAACAATAAACAAGGAAAAAGACATTATGAGGACAGAGGAAGAGATGAGCAGACACAAGAGCCACCATGACAGCACAAACACTGCAGTGGACAGTGCCAGGTCAGAATGCTGCTGTGTTATTGCTTTAAATTGAGCTAAAATGTAGAAAATTGCACTTTATTGTTTTTCTAAATTCTGTTTTAATGAATAATAATGCTGTTGATACTACTCTCAGTGACAAATACAGTGCACTTTCTGCGACTGCTTCAGAATAATTCTTGTGTTTCACCAGTGCGAAATTTCAGTCCTGATATATAACTGTAGAAAAATGAACATCAAATGGTGACTCTAATGTCAATGAGGTGTGCGTGTGTGTGTGTGTGTGCATATGCAGCCACTATGAGGATCACCAGGAGCTAAGAACAGTAGTGAAAACTCTGGAGGACTACACCCAGGACAGAGCCACAGGAAGGGAGGGTGAGCATGTACTCATCAAGGTGTGTCTATGAGCCCAGTGTGTTCCATCGAAGCACTTTAAATGTTTGCATCATCAGCTGTGTTTTGTTTTAGTATAAATCAGAAGATTAAGAAATATGAGACATGAAAAAACTAACAAAAATTGCATGTTGTCTCAGTCATATTTTCCTTTCTGTCTCAGGTTCCTTTCCCCAAATGGGATAAAGCATCTGAGGGAGAAGAACAAGACAAGACAGAGCTGACAGCTCAAGATGCTCTTGTATGTGTACATCCACAGTTTATGGTACCAACCAACCAGGAGAAAGAGGGAGAGAATGAACAAAACAGATGGAAGTCGGAGGATAGAGAGAGAGACAGGGACACAAGGATGCAGAGAGACTCTAGTCTGCCTGGTATAAATAGAATGGTGGCTCCCTCTAGTGGCAAACACAGAAATGACAGCACCTTCAGTACTGACAGAGAGTGGGAAAGAAGAATGGAGCTGGACAGGTGCAGCAACAGAGATAGAGGGAGGGAGAGACCAAGGGATAGAGAAAAAGAAACCAAAAGATCAAAAGAAAAAAGGACTGATGAAGAGAGAGAGAGAAAGTGGGGGAGTGAAAGGGGGCACAGCAGCACTATTTCAGTCCAAAAGAGGAATCACTCTTCCTGTGGTCCCTTCTCCTCCTCAACATCACATGAAACAGAGAGGAGAGACTGGCAGCCAGGTAGTGACTTCAATGGGAAACCCTCTGACAGTGAAAGAAAGGAAAGAAGTTCAGTAAGTACAGCTGTTGAATTACCTGATAAAAATGCATACAAAATAGGGGACTCAAAATCTAAAGACAAAACCCGTTCTCATGGCTACAACAATCATCGAGATCCATCACATAACAACAGACACAATGACAGACCTGCGGGGACGTACCACTCCCCAGCTTCCTTCTCCCAAGCCCAGATAGAGGTCAGTGACACATTCTTATCTGGATCCTTTGGTAGTAAGTCCAGAATGAGCAGTCCCAGTTGGGAATTAATGCAGAACAGAATCAGAAAGGAGAGAAAGGAGGAGAAAGGGGAGTGGAAGCAAAACATGGTGGATAAAGTGATAAGACAGAGCAGAAGGGATAGAGCGACTAGAGAAATGGAAGCTGACAGAGAAGAAGGTGGTCGATGGGAGGATGAAGCTAATAAATTGGTTGAAGAGAACAAGTGGGAGGAAAGGAGAGGGCTGGATGGGGTAGAGAGGTCCAGCAGCTCATCGGCAATCCTGGAGAACAACGAGGACGACAGGAGAAAAGGGAGGAAGAAACACAAGAAGTACAGGAAGGAGAAGAGACAAGCTGTGCTGGAGGAAACGGAGCTGAAAGAACGCAAGTCAAAGAAAAATGTAGAGAGGAGAGAGGAGGAGAGTGGGGGAGAGGTGGATGATAGCAGGAAAGAGGAAGATCATACCAGGCTTTGTTCAGTTACATTATCTTGATTGTCATTAAAAAAAGAAAAAAATTTTTGAGTGATCTTTTTTCCCTTATTTGTCCAAAAATTGCCTGGATTTATTTTGTGACTTGTTTTCTCCACTCACAGATACTTTTTGTATCAGTCTAAGTTCTCTCAAATCACACATGCGTTATTCAAAGGGAAAGTGAACGATTTGTCAAAAGCACTTTTTACTATGAATAAGAAAACAAATGTGAATGAAAACAAATGATGAAACGGTGGCTTTATTAATTATACTAAGTTCAGTGAATTTGCACATGTTCACAACTTGCTCAGGACTGTCAGCAACTTTGGTTTATATTTACTGAAGCTGCAATGTTAAGTTTTGATGAAGTAATGACTAATTTGATTTGCCTTACACTGGAGCACAGGAGTGCATTTAGGGAATTGTTTAAAGTGTTTGTGATTAATTTAAAAACAGATACTGTGACTATTTATGATTTGAACCTGTGTTGTGTTTTGTTTTTCATTTTAATTTTGTAAATGTTTCATTTAAAAATGACTACTGGATGGATGAACAATTTACCTGAGAAATATTTTTTATTTCTTCCACCATTTTTTTTTCCTGTATTGAAGAAAATAAATAAGAAACATCCATTAAATGTGGCTTATTTTCTGTTATTTTGATCCTTTATGGTGCTTATAAAAAGCAAAAGTCCCAACACAAAAAAAACCCTAAACAAGACGTTTCTTGTAGCCAAGTTATGCCAGTTGAAAGCAAATATTTAAGGTGATTTATTAAAAGTTAGACCAACTTAAAATAGTTATGTCAACAAAGTATTTAATGCAACTATTATCGTCACCACTCCCGTGACCCCTGCGGGGACTAAGCAGTATAGAAGATGAATGAATTAATGAATTATCGTCACCTTTTAAAAAACCTTTCAAATTAAGTTAACACCAATACATTGTTTTATCTTGAGTTGCGCCACCATCCTTAAACACTAAGCATGAACTGTGGGCTGTTATAAGAACTTTACAGATGTAAGATAAAGGGAAGGACATGTAGACTCCACACAGAAAGAACCCAGTGGTTAGCCCTGCAGCTGCTGGGGTAGAGAGTACAAGTATGTTGTAAATTTGAGGCAAGGGCCAGAGGTCAGTTAGATGAGCTTAGCACAAAAACTAAATGGAGATAAAGTTTGCCTGGGTCTCTCCTCAGTTACCAGCTTCTGTAGTGGCGCTTAAAAGTTTGCAAACCATTTCTTTAAATATTTTGTGAAAGACTAGACCTAAAAACTAGATAAAATTTTCACACAAGTAAGGGATCCTAATAAAACCACATCCATCCATTGAACCGCTTAGTCCCTGTAGGGGATGCGGGCATGCTGGAGCCTATCCCAGCTATCATACGGGTGAGAGGCAGGGTACACCCTGGACAGGACCTACAGGCAATTTAGAGTCTACACTTAATCTGATTATATGTCTTTGGACTGTGGAAGAAAGCCGGGAGTGCCTGGAGAGAGCCCACACAAACACAGAGAGAATGCACACTCCACGCAGAAAGCAAGAGAATCGAACCCAGGACCTTCCTGCTGTGAGGTGACAGTGCTAACCACTACACCGCCTTTAAAACTGCATATAAATCAGAATTATGTGAACCAGTGACTTCAGTAACTGGTGTAAAACCCTTTCTGCAGTAATAAGTTCTGCTAAATGTTTAAGGGAACTTTGCTTCCTGGCATGAACTGCATGACTTCGAGTCCTTCCACTGCATCAGAGCTCTGTCATTCTGAAAGATTAATTTCTTATGCTTTTAACATTCTTTGGTAGAGCAATGTGTGTGTGTGTGTGTGTGTGTGTGTGTGTGTGTGTGTGTGTGTGTGTGTGTGTGTGTATTACAGGTGGTTCTGCCATGTGGACGATGATAACTATGTGATCCTGCCCAGCTTGCTGCGGTTGCTCTCGTCCTACCACCACAGCCAGGACGTCTACCTGGGCCGGCCCAGCCTGGATCACCCTATAGAGGCTGCAGAGAGAATCAAGAGTGACGGATCAGTCAGTCATCTAATAACTTAATGACAAATATATAATAATGTAGCAGCAAGTGCTTCGTTTTCTCTGCAGATTGATCATCTTTCTAAATCCAGGTTTCAGTGCTCCTTCAGTAACTGGGACCACATGACAAACATCAGTTTTTTTCAGCTGGCTGCTCTGCCTGTGTTTGTCTCTTTTCAGGTGTCTGTTAAGTTTTGGTTTGCAACAGGTGGAGCAGGTTTCTGCATCAGCAGAGGTCTGGCACTGAAAATGAGCCCATGGGCCAGGTAGGTCATGGACCCTGGTCTTTGAACTGATTCAGACTGTCAAACTTAAGAAGGTATAAATGTTTTTGTTAGTGAAGACACCCAAGGCCCTTGAATAACATAATGATGGTGATGAAAAATATTTCCTAGAGTGTGTAGTTTAAAAGCAGTGTGTAGCTTCAGTGTGTTGCAGTCAACAGGGAACACTGGTTCTTAATTCACAGTTTCTTAATTTGAAAAAATGAAGAAAGCCTTCAGACTCTAACATTGCTGACACATTTGTCATTTTTTCCACTGAGAAATCTGTCATCAATCACTTACTGTATTTAGTAAGCTCATATAAACAGAAATGTGCTGAGGGTGGCTGTACTCAATCACAAATTCTTGTCAAATGGTCACATAGTTTGGAAACTGTCTGCTCCCACACATTGGAATTTGGGGTTGAGGGGCTCCTGTGCTCCACTTTCCAAAACCGGTGATTTGATTTGTACGCCCACTTCATACCGTGGTAGGTCAGCTGTATGAGGTGAGGAGGGAGCCACAGTTTGAGCCTCCTCCCCCACTTGGTTTTCTTTCGTTTCACTACTTCTGTTACTTTTCCTAAGAACAATTGAACTGATATGAATTGTGTTCTAGGAGACACCATTTGAAAATGTGTCCTTATATTCCTATATTTAAAAGACAGCACTTTGATTTTTGTTGTGATTGGACAACATCAGAGAAAATAATTTGATTTAAACCACAGTTTAATTGGCTTATGTCCGAAACTCTTGTGATTTCAGTTTGGGAAATTTCATCAGCACGGCCGAAAAGATCCGACTCCCAGACGACTGCACCATCGGCTACATCATCGAGGCGCTGCTGGAGGTCACCTTAACGCACACACACCTCTTCCATTCCCACCTGGAGAACCTGCAGAAGCTGCCCACTAGCACAGTACTGGACCAGGTGAGTGTGTGTGTCTTTTGCTCTAGAAATGGTTTGGTACTTCCATGTGAAATACCAATAGCAGGATTTAGTGTCTATATGTAGCGTTTGGTTGTGTTTTTGCTGTCTGCAGGTGACTCTCAGCTATGGAGGCTTTGAGAACAGAAGAAATGTGGTCAGCATTGTTGGAGGCTTTTCATTGGCTGAGGACCCCACAAGGTATAATACAGACTCACTGCTGATGTCCATGGCCCATTTCAACATTAACTAACTCATATACTGCATCTGAGCGTTAAACTAGTACATTCAGCCAAAATATTACTGTAGAATGAGCAGTGTATGCTGTATGACCAATATGTGGACATGTAAATGTCACAAGGCTTCAACATGGACCATAATCTGGTGTCCTGACAGCCTCCACCTTTCTAGGCAGTTTTTCCACAACCACTCTAAAACTATGATGCAGCACTCAGATTTGCCTTAAGAGGAACTAACTTTAACTCCCTTTTGATCTAACCAGAAACCAAAGTACTGTCCACATACTTATGGTCATATAATGCACTTGAGCTATGTCATATAAATGTAGTAAAATAAACTTTAGGTTATCACTGAATGGATCAGTTTGTTCTTCCTGTGGGAAATACTGCACTCCTGAAGTCTGCTCTTTCTGACTCTCCTCTCTTCCATCCTGCAGGTTTAAGACAGTCCACTGCCTCCTGTACCCAGATACCAGCTGGTGTCCAAAGCTCAAACCACGCCGCAAAAACTGAAGGTTTTTGTTCCGCACTTGTTCCTACTGCCTCACTCTACAATATTTGGGTCAAGCTACATGTAGCTGGGATCTTAGTTCACATCACTTGGTGGATGTCTTCCAAAGCAGCCTCAGTTGACACTTAATGGATGCTAGCTTAGATATTTTTGAAAATGTTCTGATGGTCAGCCAGAACGTTTTGCTAAAGTTAACCCGCAATGGACAATGAATCATGCACCCATTATCCTCACCTCTTTTCCTGTGGAGTTGTGCCACTGGTTGAGAGGCAGGGTACACCCTGCACAGCTGGCTAGTCTATCACAGGGCTCACAAAGAATCAGGCTAAGTCATTTTCTGAGGCTCAGTGAGAAAGAAATGAAGTAGGAAATATGTCTGTTTGAAAATCTCACACTCTTGCTTTCGACTAATTAAGAGGATGGATTTGTTAAATTCCCCATCTTAGCTTTCTGCTTTAAATGAACCAATAATAGGAGGAAGAAGGAAAGGTCGACATGATATTGGACTTCATCCACTGTGGGTTCATTTGATCATTAAATTAACAGTCTGGGTTATTTACCACACTCACCTTGAAGCTGTCCTGTGGTTGTGGATGTCTAGAGAAGGTCACTACAGTCACATAGATGTTTAGTGTTCTGAAATGTGCTGCTTTTCTGGCTTCACCACTGAAGAACCACTTCAGGCAAACACAACCCCAGTTGGACCTTGTGGTGTTATGATGACCCTGAGTTGCCTCACCATCAAACAGACTCTGTTCCCTTCACCTCCTCTGTCTTTTTCTGTTGTCGGCACAAATTCAAGGTTTCTTTATCATGGAAGATTTGTGAGGTACTTTTAAAGAACCAGAGCAAGATGTGTTCTATTATTGGTCTCAAAACATGAACTGTACTGATGTTTGAGAGACTGTGTTATGAGATTATGTTTGCACGATTGACAAAAGACCTGAGTGCAAGGTTTGTATGCTGCATATAATTTTTTCAGTCTGTTGTTGTGATGCCTTCATATTCTCAGCAAAACACCTTCTTGTATTAGCCTATTTCTGACAGGCCAAGTTTATGGTTTTGCACTATTTTAATTGTGTCACTTCCTGTATGATTTTTACAGTAGTTACATGTGAACAGTGTTGGGAATCGTTGCTTTTTTTGTCTGTGCTTGTATTTTTTTTTTTTTTGCATAGGTTGTAGTTTTAGCTCTGCACTTGTATCTTGAAAGCAGAGCTCCTCTGGAGCCAGAGCAGTTCGTTTGTTGGCGTTATAGTGCAGTCGCAACAAAATCTGCCTGGTGATATTTACCAGGCAGGAGGGTGACAGGAAGAAGCACTGCTGTTGTTGTAAACATAACCTGCAGCTGTTAGCATGGCCAGTGGGCTGACAGCAGTCAACAGAGATATAAATCAAACGTCAATACAGCAAGTGAATGAGGCTCAGATGGGAAGGGAATTTTGGTGCGACTACACCAGCAGACTTCAGTGTGTGGAGCCAAATATGTCAGGTGCCCAGAGGGTGGTTTTAGATTTTGATCACAGCAAGGTGTGGATGTCCCCTGCGTGATTTCAGTTAACCACCAGTAGGCCACAGTTTGTCCTCTCTGCAGGATAAATTGTTCTGCTTTAGGCCACAGCATTAAATGTAGCTGTTTAGAACAAACAGGTGTTGAATGTTGGATCTGATCAAGTTCTAGGTACAATTTAGACCCGTAGTCCTGTTTTAATTAACTATGCAACTAGCAGGACAGTACGGATGGTCTGTCCCCCACTTTGGTCCGGACTGAAAAATACTGAGGGGCTTCCTGACAGGATGAACAGTAGGATCTTTGATCATCCTCTTTGTTCTAGGTTCCTCTCAGCCTTGGCCAAACTTTGTGTTTAGCACTAATGCGAACATATCTGCATGCTAATACACTAAACTAAAAAGGTGAACTTTAAACCTATAAACCTTGTGATATATCTATGGCTACTCTAACCTAAGGAAAGGCCACGGTTAATAAGAAAACTGGTGTATTCCAAACAACCTCTAGGTGCTGCCTCCAGGGAGTTTTCTAACTACCAGTCTACTCAGCCTCCGGGATGGAAGAGCTTGCTGCCTCCTTCTCTGAACCGCAGGTTCTTTGGCTCCACACACTCACCTACCAGAGACCAGCATCAGTATTTCTACCTTTACAGAAACTATTTATGGAAAACACTTGTTTACTTTTTTGCACACGAGCCTAGAATCCAAAATCCAGAGCATGAGCCCCGCTGCAGGTCAGTGGGTGCCACTGAGGGAGACGTGCTTTTGAAAACGGTTTTACCACTTGTGTATTATTATGTTGTTTCAATAAGAATAAAACCTTTCTGCAGTCTTAAGTGTTGGCTTATTTCATTGTAGAGTATGCTCTGCACCATGTTGCAGCACTAATGCACCGGTGGTTTTCTCTTGGCCGCAGAATGGAACAGAACATAATGAAGACAGTGTTTTGGCAGCACCATCATCGTTGCAAAGTTATTGACATGTATAATTGGAATCAAATGGCTGTTAGATTTATAGGAGTTTGTCTCACACCCCCTCCTGGGAGCTGATTCTCTGAAACAGGCTGATGAACTCACTGAACCAAACAGTGAGATGTAATGAAGCTTTCGGAGGATACCGGTGATTTAGTGCTGAGAGACTCTTCTGCAATATTTCAAACTGGGTGTGTGAACGTTCCAAATGTAACATATACAGTAAATCTCAATATGTGATGCATCTAATGCTAAACTATACTACGATCTGATGTTAGAGCTGTTTATATGAAACCAGAGATCTTGTCATATACAATAACATTTATTTTAAATGGAAAAAGACAGTTTACACAAAGTACAGATTAATTCAAATCAAACTGAAATCTCTCAAATTACACAATTATTCAGAAAACGACAGCAAAGGTTTGGCTTTGGCTGGAACTGGTGGCTGGACTGGACTGTGTGAAGATCCCACAGTTCAAGCTGCATGTCAGGACAAAAACCAAACCATGAAGTCCAAGTAACTTTCTGTAGACCTACACAGTAACACTGAGGAACAGGTCAGGACGAGGGTCTAAAACCAAACCTAAAGCTGCTCCCAGCATTTAGCACAAGGACAAAGATTCTGATTCTGTGATCTGAGAACAGTGAAACTCTTTAAGTAACTTTAAGTATCATCATGTGAGTAATATCTCTGTGGTGGTGGTAGCATCATGGGAAGTCTCAGCAGAAGCAGGGAGATTTATGAAAATTAATAAAAGGATAAAAGCAGCCAGATATAGAGAAATAAGAAAACCTGGTCCAGACTGAAACTGAAACCTGAAACTGCAGTGACACCATGATCCAAGGACAGAGCTGACGGTGTCTGACTCTGGTCCAGCCAAAGCTCAGAATGAACCCCCACAGAACATCTGTGGAGAGAAGGTGACAGCTCACAGGTCCCCTGCTGTGATGGCGCTGTAAAGGATCTGTGAGGAAGACTGGAGCCGCTTTTGAAATAATGTCTGCTGTCAGAGTCTTTATGGAAATGACACTTCAGTTTTTGATTTTTTAAATAATTTGCTAATTTAAACTAAAATGTTTCCCGTTGTCACTATGTATTTGTGTGTATGTATCTGTTTCTATAGAAAAAGAGCATTTTCATATTTTGCCTGAAGACAAAAATCTCAGATCATCTGAAAACGTGGACAAATAAAACCAAAATGAATATGAATATGAAACTGTTATATTTATACACATTTCTACTCAGACATGCGTCCATCTGTCCGCAGTCCACAGCGGCTGTGCAGGACTGACCTGGAAGACAAACATGTTTTGAACGTGAACTTTGTTTAATCTTTGAGCCGAGCGGAACACAGAGGCTCCGCTTCCTGCAGCCCGAAGCACCGCTCTCCGCTGCCCTGCTGGTGAGTAGCTCCACGCTGCTGCTGAAAAAGTCAACTAGTACCTGGATCCAGGCAGAGATCTGCAGTTCAGTTTTACCAACAAGTCGCAGTTCAGTTTAGCTCGATCATACACGTGAGTCACATGACTGATCGTTTGTCTGTGTGTAGGCCAGCTGTGCACATCTGCAGCTGATCTCTGAGGACACGAACAAACATGGAGATTTCATTTACTGGGAAACGAGCTCTGGTCACCGGAGCTGGGAAAGGTAAAGACAACACAGCACTGGTTTAACAGCTTTATATATATATATATATATATATATATAAATACACACACACACACACACACACACACACACACACACACACACTCAACGACTCCAGTGCGTCTCCACAGTGACGCCGTCAGGTTGCTTTAATAATCACATGCACTGCTTCACAGTGCATAAATAAATAAAGAAAACATCCAGTCAGGTAATGGAATAAAGAGTGGACACCACCACAATGAATTTGAAATGAAACATTGAAAATGTCAATGGCATGAACAGTTGAGGAATTACAGCCATTTCATACACACACACACACACACACACACACACACACATTGTTGGTGGCTCATAAATAATGGAACAAGTGGCTGACAAGCAGTAGTGTGGCTTCGTTAATATAATCCAGCAGGTAAAAGGCCTGGAGGTGGTTCTGAGCGTTATGTTGACATTTTGTAGCACAGACCTTCACTGGACCTCTCAACATGACAGTGAGGTATCTACGAAAGTGAAGGAGGCCATCATTAGCATAACAAAACACAATAAACTCACCAGAGAGATGGCATTTGTATTGGCCAGTACCACAGATTGGGTCATTGGTAAACAGAAGGAACTAAGTGGTAGCACAGCACCAGCAGGAGGCCTGAGTGGAAGAGCTCAGGATTATGTCCATGGTGAAGAAGAACAGTTCCACACCATTTAGTTAAGTCAGGAGCACTCTTGAGAAAGTGGGTTAGGGTTAGTGTGGGCAGTAAGTGGGCATGTCGTTGTCACAGTTTACTGTTCTGATGTAAATACAGCAGCTTTGGCAGAAAACACCTAAAAGCCTTTTAAAACCAAGTACCTCCATTTGGGCAGTTAGCTGATCAGATGCTGTCTATTTCCTCATTACTTCAACAAAAATGAAGTAGATTAAAGATCGGGAGTTGATTTCAGGTATTGAGTTGGTGGCAGCTGTTTGACTGGAGAAATCCAAGGAGATCTCAATGCAAAGTGAATGAGGCCATCATAAGGCTGAAAAGTTAACATAAATCTAAAAGACAGATGGTAAAAGCTTAAGGTAATATTAACAGGTGAGTTCAACAACATTGAAAGGCCTCAACATCAGAAGTCAAGAATACTGTGGAGAATGTAGGTGTATCAAGTTTCATTCAAGATACTTCAGAGGGAATACAGAGAAATACTGGTAACATTCAAGAACAGAAAAGCCAGATTAGACTTAAAAGTCTACCATCTTCTGGAATCAGATTCTTTGGACAGATGAAACTGAGATTAACTTGTACCAGAATGATGGGAAGAGAAAAGTATGGTGAAGGAAAGGAACAGCTCATGATCCAAAGCTACCACATCATGTTGTAAACATAAAATTATCAGGATGAATTAGGGTTATATTCTCTTCTCTCATTCAGTCAAATGCTACAAAACTAATAGCTCGCTGCTTCACACTGCAGATGGATTAATGACCCAAAACATAAAGCAACATCAAGTCACCCAATGTCAACCCAATAGAGCAGATTTTCACTTATTGAACATAACTGCAAATAATTTTTATCCAACTATGAAAGACAATCCTTAAGTTTGGTCTATTATTTATGAGCCCCTGAATAATAAGTGTGTGTGTGTGTGTGTGTGTGTGTGTGTGTGTGTGTGTGTGTGTGTGCGTGCATGTGTGTGTGTGTGTGTGTTCCTGAATGGTTAGGGGTGATATACAAGAGGACAAATTCTAATTCTAAACGACATCACTGGAAGCTGCTCTAGTAAAATACATTTGTGAAACTATAAAATGTGTCTGCATAGAAGATGTTATAGGGTATATAAAAAAACTTTATGTTCTAATTCATTGTTACATGCTTGTTTACTTGCTGATCGCACAAAGAACCAGAGAAAAGCTGCAGTGATGAAAATGATTGTGAACTGATCAGTGTTTCAGCCCTCGCAGCTAGTTAGGAATGAGATGAAATAAAAAAAGCTTTGTTCATGGAGCTCATTGTGACACAGTCTGAGAGATGCGTGGAATGTGTGTATGTGTATGAGCTCTTGTGTCACCCTCACTAATAAGTCTTTGTGTTTATGGATGCTTTGTGTCTCAGGGATTGGCAGGGCCACGGCTCTGGCTCTGGCCCGCTGTGGGGCAAAGGTCGTGGCGGTCACACGCACACAGGCCGACCTGAACAGTCTGGTGCAGGAGGTACAACACACACACACACACACACACACACACACACTTGGGAGGCTTCGTTTCAGCCACCTCTGACCTTTCCACACCCTCCACTGCTTTATACATATTTCCCTCTGTGGCCCCCATTTCATGTCCCCTCTCTACTCTGAAACACATGCTTCATCCTCGATTTGAACGATTTGGTCTCTATTGTTTTATTCATATGAGTTGACCTGAAGGCTTTTAGACAGAGTGGCATTATTTCACAGTATTGTAATAATAATATTCATACATATAGATAAGAACCTGTAATTCTTTCCAGCAGTGCTTGGACTAAAAAACTGTGGCACAGAAAGTTAGCACACTGTGATCTGCCAGCTGCATAATCGTGTGAATGCTGCTTTCCAATTTAAGGTTTGCACTGATTATAATACCAAGAAATTTAAATAGGTTCACATTTTCATGTGGTTTCCCATTCACATCTCTCCTGAAGTCTCTGTTTATGTGTGGTTTTTACAGTGTTGAGCTGAACAATATGATGATTGCACCAGCCCCTTCTTAGAAAACAGAAGATAGCCCCATCCTAGAAGCTGATTCATTAGATAGCCTAGCTGACAGAGGTGCTAGAAGTACACAAGCAATACTCCCACATACACAGTTAGGTCTAATATTTTAGGTAGTCTTTGGGCAGTGACAGAGTTTTTATGATTTTTCCTTTATACACCACCACAATGGATCTCCAATTTTTGTATTCAGTAACTGAAAAGCTTCTGTGTTTGGTTAAGATCAGGTGACTGACTTGGCCATTAAACAATATGTTATTTCTTTGCAAACAAATAGAATATTGCAAAGCTTTTTGCTCTTTTTGGCATCTTAACAGTGCCCGTCCATCACCCCCGTGTGTGTGGACCTAGCAGACTGGGGGTCCACAGAGGCTGCGCTGCAGGACGTTGGCCCCATCGATCTGCTGGTGAATAACGCTGCCTGTGCCATTCTGCAACCATTTCTGGAGGTCACACCTGACCAGTTTGACCAGTAAGACAAAAATAAGACTTTGATGAGTCAGAAGGATACATAACAATGAAGAACGTAGTGTATGAGTCAAAAAGTTTCATATTGTGATTACCTGTTATGTTAATTATGTTCTAAGGTGTTTTTCATCTCCAGGTCATTCAGTGTGAATGTGAAAGGTGTGCTGCATGTATCCCAGGTAAAAGAAAAAAAAGTGTTTTTTATTTCAGACATTGGTTAATATGGGACTATTATATATATATATTCAGTCTCTCTCTCATACACATATGTTATATACTTTATATGTTGTGTTATATCTGAAAGCCTGAACTACAGTGGCAAGAAACTATTTGAATTTTCCTGATTTCCTGCATCAGTTAGTCATGAAATGTGATCTAGCTGGATTAGAGAATATAAGAGTGGTGTTTGTCTTTAATAACACCATTGATTTAAATTTGAATGTTTCCACCGTCAAACTGTG